>JAOTOM010003617.1:0-115000 GCA_034440615.1 Ashinkailepas kermadecensis
GGACAGTGGCTCTGACGTAGCGCTGTCGATGTGTGGGATGTCTGTATTGGGACAATGACGGTGACTCTGGTGAAACGCTGTCGGTGTGTGGGATGTCTGTAGTGGGACAATGACGGTAATTCTGGTGTAACGCTGTCGGTGTGTGGGATGTCTGTAGTGGGACAATGACAGTGACTTTGACTTAATGCTGTCGGTGTGTGGGATGTCTGTAGTGGGACAATGACAGTGACTCTGATCTAACGCTGCCGGTGGGTGGGATGTCTGTGGTGGGACAATGACGGTGACTCTGGTGTAACGCTGTAGGTGTGTGGGATGTCTGTAGTGGGACAATGACAGTGACTCTGATCTAACGTTGCCGGTGTGTGGGATGTCTGTAGTGGGACAATGACAATGGCTCTGATCTAACGCTGTCGGTATGTGGGATGTCTGTAGTGGGACAATGACAGTGGGTCTGATGTAACGCTGTCGGTGTGTGGGATGTCTGTAGTGGGACAATGACAGTGACTCTGATCTAACGCCTGTCGGTGTGTGGGATGTCTGTAGTGTGACAATGACAGTGGCTCTGACGTAACGCTGTCGGTGTGTGGGATGTCTGTAGTGGGACAATGACAGTGGCTCTGATTTAACGCTGCCAGTGTGTGGGATGTCTGTAGTGGGACAATGACAGTGGCTCTGACGTAACGCTGCCGGTGTGTGGGATGTCTGTAGTGGGACAATGACAGTGACTCTGATCTAACGCTGTCGGTGTGTGACATGTCTGTAGTGGGACAATGACGGTGACTCTGGTGTAACGCTGTCGGTGTGTAGGATGTATGAAGTGGAACAATGACAGTGACTCTGATCTAACGCTGTCGGTATGTGGGATGTCTGTGGGATGTCTGTAGTGGGACAATGACGGTGATTCTGGGGTAACGCTGTCGGTATGTGGGATGTCTGCAGTTGGACAATGAAGACGGTGTTGACGTAACGCTGTCGGTATGTGGGATGTCTGTGGGATGTCTGCAGTGGGACGATGACAATGGCGCTGACGTAACGCTGTCGGTGTGTTGGATGTCTGTAGTGGGACAAGGACAGTGGGTCTGACGTAACGCTGTCGGTATGTGGGATGTCTGTAGTGGGACAATGACAGTGCCTCTGATATAACGCTGCCGGTGTGTGGGATGTCTGTAGTGGGACAATTACAGTGACTCTGATCAAACGCTGCCGGTGTGTGGGATGTCTGTAGTGGGACAATGCGGTGACTCTGGTGCAACGCTGTCGGTATGTGGGATGTCTGTGGGATGTCTGTGGGATGTCTCCAGTGGGACAATGGCAATGGCGCTGACGTAACGCTGTCGGTGTGTGGGATGTCTGTAGTAGGACAATGACAGTGATTCTGATCTAACGCTGTCGGTGTGTGGGATGTCTGTAGTGGGACGATGACAATGGCGCTGACGTAACGCTGTCGGTGTGTGGGATGTCTGTAGTGGGACAATGACAGTGGCTTTGACTTACTGCTGTCGGTGTGTGGGATGTCTGTAGTGGGACAAGGACAGTGGCTCTGACGTAACGCTGTCGGTGTGTGGGATGTCTGTAGTGGGACAATGACGGCGACTCTGGTGTAACGCTGTCGGTGTGCGGGATGTCTGTAGTGGGACGATGACAGTGACTTTGACTTAACGCTGTCGGTGTGTGAGATGTCTGTAGTGGGCCAAGGACAGTGGCTCTGACGTAGCGCTGTCGATGTGTGGGATGTCTGTAGTGGGACAATGACGGTGACTCTGGTGAAACGCTGTCGGTGTGTGGGATGTCTGTAGTGGGACAATGACGGTGATTCTGGGGTAACGCTGTCGGTATGTGGGATGTCTGCAGTTGGACAATGAAGACGGTGTTGACGTAACGCTGTCGGTATGTGGGATGTCTGTGGGATGTCTGCAGTGGGACGATGACAATGGCGCTGACGTAACGCTGTCGGTGTGTTGGATGTCTGTAGTGGGACAAGGACAGTGGGTCTGACGTAACGCTGTCGGTATGTGGGATGTCTGTAGTGGGACAATGACAGTGCCTCTGATATAACGCGGCCGGTGTGTGGGATGTCTGTAGTGGGACAATTACAGTGACTCTGATCAAACGCTGCCGATGTGTGGGATGTCTGTAGTGGGACAATGCGGTGACTCTGGTGCAACGCTGTCGGTATGTGGGATGTCTGTGGGATGTCTGCAGTGGGACAATGGCAATGGCGCTGACGTAACGCTGTCGGTGTGTGGGATGTCTGTAGTAGGACAATGACAGTGATTCTGATCTAACGCTGTCGGTGTGTGGGATGTCTGTAGTGGGACGATGACAATGGCGCTGACGTAACGCTGTCGGTGTGTGGGATGTCTGTTGTGGGACAATGACAGTGGCTTTGACTTAATGCTGTCGGTGTGTGGGATGTCTGTAGTAGGACAAGGACAGTGGCTCTGACGTAACGTCGTCGTTGTGTGGGATGTCTGTAGTGGGACAATGACGGCGACTCTGGTGTAACGCTGTCGGTGTGCGGGATGTCTGTAGGGGGACGATGACAGTGACTTTGACTTAACGCTGTCGGTGTATGAGATGTCTGTAGTGGGACAAGGACAGTGGCTCTGACGTAGCGCTGTCGATGTGTGGGATGTCTGTAGTGGGACAATGACGGTGACTCTGGTGAAACGCTGTCGGTGTGTGGGATGTCTGTAGTGGGACAATGACGGTGATTCTGGTGTAACGCTGTCGGTGTGTGGGATGTCTGTAGTGGGACAATGACAGTGACTTTGACTTATTGCTGTCGGTGTGTGGGATGTCTGTAGTGGGACAATGACAGTGACTCTGATCTAACGCCTGTCGGTGTGTGGGATGTCTGTAGTGTGACAATGACAGTGGCTCTGGTGAAACGCTGTCGGTGTGTGGGATGTCTGTAGTGGGACAATGACGGTGATTCTGGTGTAACGCTGTCGGTATGTGGGATGTCTGTGGGATGTCTGCAGTGGGACGATGACAATGGCGCTGACGTAACGCTGTCGGTGTGTTGGATGTCTGTAGTGGGACAAGGACAGTGGGTCTGACGTAACGCTGTCGGTATGTGGGATGTCTGTAGTGGGACAATGACAGTGCCTCTGATATAACGCGGCCGGTGTGTGGGATGTCTGTAGTGGGACAATTACAGTGACTCTGATCAAACGCTGCCGATGTGTGGGATGTCTGTAGTGGGACAATGCGGTGACTCTGGTGCAACGCTGTCGGTATGTGGGATGTCTGTGGGATGTCTGCAGTGGGACAATGGCAATGGCGCTGACGTAACGCTGTCGGTGTGTGGGATGTCTGTAGTAGGACAATGACAGTGATTCTGATCTAACGCTGTCGGTGTGTGGGATGTCTGTAGTGGGACGATGACAATGGCGCTGACGTAACGCTGTCGGTGTGTGGGATGTCTGTTGTGGGACAATGACAGTGGCTTTGACTTAATGCTGTCGGTGTGTGGGATGTCTGTAGTAGGACAAGGACAGTGGCTCTGACGTAACGTCGTCGTTGTGTGGGATGTCTGTAGTGGGACAATGACGGCGACTCTGGTGTAACGCTGTCGGTGTGCGGGATGTCTGTAGGGGGACGATGACAGTGACTTTGACTTAACGCTGTCGGTGTATGAGATGTCTGTAGTGGGACAAGGACAGTGGCTCTGACGTAGCGCTGTCGATGTGTGGGATGTCTGTAGTGGGACAATGACGGTGACTCTGGTGAAACGCTGTCGGTGTGTGGGATGTCTGTAGTGGGACAATGACAGTGGCTCTGATCTAACGCTGTCGGTGTGTGACATGTCTGTAGTGGGACAATGACGGTGACTCTGGTGTAACGCTGTCGGTGTGTAGGATGTATGAAGTGGAACAATGACAGTGACTCTGATCTAACGCTGTCGGTATGTGGGATGTCTGTGGGATGTCTGTAGTGGGACAATGACGGTGATTCTGGGGTAACGCTGTCGGTATGTGGGATGTCTGCAGTTGGACAATGAAGACGGTGTTGACGTAACGCTGTCGGTATGTGGGATGTCTGTGGGATGTCTGCAGTGGGACGATGACAATGGCGCTGACGTAACGCTGTCGGTGTGTTGGATGTCTGTAGTGGGACAAGGACAGTGGGTCTGACGTAACGCTGTCGGTATGTGGGATGTCTGTAGTGGGACAATGACAGTGACTCTGATATAACGCTGTCGGTGTGTGGGATGTCTGTAGTGGGACAACGACAGTGGCTCTGACGTAACGGTGTCGGTGTGTGGGATGTCTGTAGTGGGACAATGACAATGGCGCTGACGTAACGCTGCTGGTGTGTAGGATGTCTGTAGTGGGACAATTACAGTGACTCTGATCAAACGCTGCCGGTGTGTGGGATGTCTGTAGTGGGACAATGACGATGACTCTGGTGTAACGCTGTCGGTATGTGGGATGTCTGTGGGATGTCTGCAGTGGGACAATGACAATGGCGCTGACGTAACGCTGTCGTTGTGTGGAATGTCTGTAGTGGGACAATGACAGTGACTCTGATCTAACGCTGTCGGTGTGTGGGATGTCTGCAGTGGGACAATGACAATGGCACTGACGTAACGCTGTCGGTGTGTGAATGTCTGTAATGGGACAATGACAGTGACTCTGATCTAACGCTGTCGGTATGTGGGATGTCTGTAGTGGGACAATGATAGTGACTCTGATCTAACGCTGTCGGTATGTGGGGTGTCTGTGGGATGTCTGTGGGATGTCTGTGGGATGATGTCTGTGGGATGTCCGTGTGATGTCTGTGGGATGTCTGTGGGATGTATGTGGGATGTCTGTGGGATGATATCTATGGGATGTCTGTGGGATGTCTGTGGGATGTCTGTGGGATGATGTCTGTGGGATGTCTGTGGGATGATGTCTGTGGGATGTCGGTGGGATGTCTGTGGGATTTGTGGGATGTCTGTGGGATGTCTGTGGGATGATGTCTGTGGGATGTCTGTGGGATGTCTGTAGTGGGACAATGACAGTGACTCCGATCTAACGCTGTCGGTATGTGGGATGTCTGAAGTGGGACAATGACAGTGACTCTGATCTAACGCTGTCGGTATGTGGGGTGTCTGTGGGATGTCTGTGGGATGTCTGTGGGATGTCTGTGGGATGTCTGTGGGATGTCTGTGGGATGTCTGTGGGATGTCTGTGGGATGTCTGTGGGATGATGTCTGTGGTATGTCTGTGGGATGTCTGTGGGATGTCTGTGGGATGATGTCTGTGGGATATCTGTGAGATGTCTGTGGGATGTCTGTGGGATGTCTGTGGGATGATGTCTGTGGGATGTCTGTGGGATACCTGTGGGATGTATGTGGGATGTCTGTGGGATGTCTGTGGGATGTCTGTGTGATGTCTGTGGGATGCCTGTGGGATGTCTGTGGGATGTCTGTGGGATGATGTATGTTGTGGGACAATGACGCGGACTTGTGCCCGACACGGGTCCGCCGCTCGGGTCAGGGATACTAATCACGTCACTGTGGGTCCACTCTGATCCTGTCCTTGTGCCCCAACATGTCGGTGATGGTCTGGGGTCGCGTGCGCTCTCGGTTTTTCCAGAGTTTCGTCAGCGGTCCGGATTTCATGGCTGCAGTGAGAAGAGCCAGGCGCTTGGTTAGCGTGGATAATGCAGCGTGTGTGCCGTGGCGTGGGCCGCGCTGGTGGTGGACCATGGGCTACACGTGTGACGCTGTTGATTTGTTTGACATGCCTGCTCAGACGGTGCCACATACCTGCTCAGACGGTGCCACATACCTGCTCAGATGGTGCCACATACCTGCTCAGACGGTGCCACATACCTGCTCAGATGGTGCCACATACCTGCTCAGACAGTGAAGCATGCCTGCTCAGATGGTGCCACATTCCTGCTCAGACGGTGCCACATACCTGCTCAGATGGTGCCACATTCCTGCTCAGACGGTGCCACACGCCTGCTCAGATGGTGCCACATTCCTGCTCAGACGGTGAAGCATGCCTGCTCAGATGGGGCCACATTCCTGCTCAGACGGCGCCACACGCCTGCTCAGACGGTGCCACATACCTGCTCAGACGGTGAAGCATGCCTGCTCAGACGTTGCCACATTCCTGCTCAGACGGTGTCACATGCCAGCTCAGACATCATACAACATGTATGTCACACTGGGGGTGACATCCTACCACATGTGTGTCTCACTGGTTGTGCCGTCCTACCACATGTGTGTCGCACTGGTGGTGACGCCCTACCACATGTGTGTCGCACTGGTGGTGACGTACTACCACATTTGTGTCGTTGTGGTGGAGGCTCTCTGGCGTCTTGCCCGTTCCTCAAGCTACGTAGCATAAGAAACACCGACAACAGTGCAAAGCAGAACTCAAAATGTCGACACACTGCACCACTACCGAAATTTGTGCTTTGTTTCGCTTGTTAAGACCAGTCATTGCCTCATAGGTGTCGAGATGAGTGAAAAGCAATCTTTAAGTTCCTTATTACTGCGACTTTGACAGGTTCGCTAAACCAAAGACATACTCTCTTAAACTACCTGCGTGAAAACGTCAGAGGTTAGCATATAGACTTGCTGAAATGGTTCACAAAATAATAACTTACTTATTTTGTGCGAAGTGTTCCAGCGTAACCTGTTTGAAAGGCACATGCTGCCCTCTTAACTGATGGTTTTCTGTTTTTGTACGACTTCATCTTTTTCAGGAAAGTCAATTTGAGTAGAACTCGCACATTTCCAACGCTACCGGAAAGTTTGGCAACTGTTCACGATTTGTGCCCAATATCATGGTGGCACAAAACTAATGGGAGGAAGGACAACTGGTCGTTATTAATTTCTGCTGCAGCTTAGTGCGACAGCGAGACGCTTTGCCCGGGTATAACTGATGATACCACTGTTTCAAATGTGTCGCCGAATAAATCGTGTCATGCCCCGACCACACGGTGCCAGAGAACCGACTGTGACGGAGTTCCGGAACAACACCTGAACAGCGCAATCAAAACCGCATCTGCTTGTCGAGAACATTTCAGTCCCTTCAAGAGCAAGAAAGGTCTACGAACGTGACTTGTGATGTATGTTTATAATTTTAAATGAAGTATCGCGGATCCATGGTGTGGAGGAGCAAGGCTCTAGGACATTTTTGTTTATTTAGGATGAGAGGGGGGGGGGGGGCAATATAATGTAAAAAACGAACACTTTCTGTGGTGCCATGTGCCCTCTCGAGCTTGCTTGTATCAGTTGGTGTTAGAGAGCATGCAAAGTCACTCAACCAGGAACGAAGAGGGAAGTCCTATTCATTGAGCATGCGCGAGCACCTTGTCGGAAAGTGGAACCAACGAATTGGTACCGGAATGTTTATTGCAGCATCCAGGGTTATTGCTGGACGTGACCTGACCTGGATGTGCGCAATTGGCGTAAGCCATGTGGCCACCTCTGTGTGAGGGATTCTGCCAGTTGCCACCAGATCACTCGTCAGCTGCCGTGGCTCCTGTCATATCCAGGCGGGTGGCATGGTGGCGAGACGGTGCCACATGCCTGCTCAGACAGTGCCACATGCCTGCTCAGACGGTGCCACATGACTGCCCAGACAGTGCCACATACCTGCTCAGACAGTGCCACATACCTGCTCAGACGGTGCCACATGCCTGCTCAGACAGTGCCACATTCCTGCTCAGACGGTGTCACATGACTGCCCAGACAGTGCCACATGCCTGCTCAGACGGTGCCACATGCCTGCTCAGACGGTGTCACATGACTGCTCAGACAGTGCCACATGACTGCCCAGACAGTGCCACATACCTGCTCAGACAGTGCCACATACCTGCTCAGACTGTGCCACATGCCTGCTCAGACGGTGTCACATGACTGCCCAGACAGTGCCACATGCCTGCTCAGACAGTGCCACATACCTGCTCAGACTGTGCCACATGCCTGCTCAGACGGTGTCACATGACTGCCCAGACAGTGCCACATGCCTGCTCAGACGGTGCCACATGCCTGCTCAGACTGTGCCACATACCTGCTCAGACAGTGCCACATGCCTGCTCAGACGGTGTCACATGACTGCCCAGACAGTGCCACATGCCTGCTCAGACAGTGCCACATACATGCTCAGACAGAGCCACATGCCTGCTCAGATAGTGCCACATACCTGCTCAGACAGTGCCACATGACTGCTCAGACGGTGCCACATGCCTGCTCAGACGGTGCCACATGCCTGCTCAGACAGTTCCACATACCTGCTCAGACGGTGTCACATGCCTGCTCAGACAGTGCCACATGACTGCTCAGACGGTGCCACATGCCTGCTCAGACAGTGCCACATGACTGCTCAGACGGTGCCACATGCCTGCTCAGACGGTGCCACATGCCTGCTCAGACGGTGCCACATGACTGCTCAGACAGTTCCACATACCTGCTCAGACGGTGTCACATGCCTGCTCAGACAGTGCCACATGACTGCTCAGACGGTGCCACATGACTGCTCAGACAGTTCCACATACCTGCTCAGACGGTGTCACATGCCTGCTCAGACAGTGCCACATGCCTGCTCAGACGGTGCCACATGCCTGCTCAGACAGTTCCACATACCTGCTCAGACGGTGTCACATGCCTGCTCAGACGGTGCCACATACCTGCTCAGACGGTGTCACATGCCTGCTCAGACAGTTCCACATACCTACTCAGACAGTGCCACATACCTGCTCAGACGGTGCCACATACCTACTCAGACAGTGCCACATACCTGCTCAGACGGTGCCACATGCCTGCTCAGACGGTGCCACATACCTGCTCGGCGTGCGTGATGTCGCCACACTGTGACGTTTCTGTGTTCAGTGGGGTCCGAGGCGGCAGCGAACTGGACCTGACTCGAGATGACGACATCGCTGTGAGCATGGCATCTCCATCGACTGGTGTCGAGACTAACGGAATGGCGTGCCACAGTGTAATTACTGACCTGGGCCAACCTTACATCACCGATTCCCAGTCGGCCAGCCGCCACACGTCACGCGATCTATCAACGTCATCGGTCTGAGCTGCAGCTCTGTCACTGACTCTCCAAATGATAGCTCGGGACTGTTAGCCCCGGCTCACAACGGATCGGGAAGCATTTGTCGGACCGGAAAATATGTAAATCCCTAAGCAGAAGTGTTTTCAGAACAAAGTTGAATTTGGCAGTATGCATATAGTCTCATCGGGAATTTTAGGCCGACGAGACCGCTGCTGACGGGACCGACGCGACTGATGAGACTTCTAAGCGTTGCGCTTTGTGGACTCATAGCTTCACTTGGCATCCTATTGAGATTAAATGCATGAAGGCAATGTTTCTCAAGGTGCTCACAACAAGCCACAACAACTTGCTGCAAAGACTAGATCGCCATGTATGAACTTGTATATAATGCGTCTGGACTTGCTCACAGAAGCCTACTCTGTGAGTTCTACAGCCATCAGCCATCAGCAATATTTTAGTTTCCACAAATGTCGGACACCCAAAAAAGAAATCCAGCCGATTCCGGATGCCCAATATACCCGATTCACACCGCATCCGGAATAATTCCTGACCGGCAGTCGAATTTTTTTCCGAACCGGCAGCCGAACTTTTGCCGGACCGGCAGCCGAATTTTTGCCGGACCCGCAGCCGAATTTTGGTCCGGCAAGCCCTGCCGGATCTGGTGTGAACTGAGCATGAGTGGTTCTTGCCATTGATGCTTCGGGGGCGGTACCTGAAAGGATTAGAGGGGGGGGGCGTCAAATAAGTATTTTAAAGTCTGCGGACGTTGTATGGAACGAATGACGTCACACACCCTGTCGGCTGTCATCGGCCGTCCGACTTGGTCGTCTGACATCCGACACCGCTATCATTGACATCCGACACCCCCATCACCGTCCAAGTACCACGTCTGCTCCCCTCCGCTGTCCAGCCGCATCTGTCCTGACCAGTAGGCAGCCGAGCGTGCACTCTGCTCGGGCAGGGTCAGTCGTGTGCCGGTACTACCTGTTGCGACGCCCATGCTTCACGGGGGGGGGGGACTCGGTCGACGACTCGCGACCAGCCCCTCTCCTCCGTCCGACATGTGTAGCGGTTACATGGCTACATGGCGGAAGTACAGCTCCATGTTACACGGCGGCGGTGGTATGCACAAGGCGTATCGGCCAGCTGCCGCACGTCAGCTGACTGAGACATAACACCCCGGGTGGCTCGTGACGGTGTACACTGTACACCTTGCCAAGGCCGTCAGCTGCCGACGTCGGTGCCGACGTCGCGGCGCCGACCGACAGGCGGGGGTTTCCGCTGGCAGCCGGGCGTCCACGACGGGACCCACCCGACACGGCAGAACATCTAGGTGCAGCTATATTTATACGGCATGTTTCATTAGTAATGAGCGTCAGAAGTTGACTTCGGTACGCAAGCAACGAGCCGTAGCTACGCTACGGCTCCATGAAAAATGAATGCTATTTCGCTAATTGAGCCCTGTGTTCTCTTTCAGCTTTTCATGTAGAAGGTGATATTAGCTGGAAATAGACTTGGCCTCAGACGAGACTCGGAATGAATGGGCATCAGGAGGCGTGGTCTAAGCCTGATGAATGAGCTGGAGTGTAGTAGCCAGCGAGGGTAGCCATGTGCGCGCTCAGCTGCTGTCAGGGTCCCGGCGCTGAGCCAAGTTCCGCGTTACATGTAGACAGCTACTTGCTGAGTTATAAAGTGTTGGGGAGAGTCTTTAGCTGACGTGTGTGAATAGGATAAGCACTCGCGGAATTCGCATTTAGTTATTTGGTTGTGTCTCGTAAAAACTGACGTTGTATATGTATGAGACACCGCCTTTCAAGATGCTTAATGAGAGGCTCCTGGAGGACGAAACAGAGGATCTCAAGTCGGTCGAGAGCATGGTATGGTCTCGGTCTTGGTCTCGGTCTCGGTCTCAGTCTCAGTCTCAGTCTCAGTCTCGGTCTCGGTCTCGGTCTCGGTCTCGGTCTCGGTCTCGGTCTCGGTCTCGGTCTCGGTCTCGGTCTCGGTCTCGGTCTCGGTCTCGGTCTCGGTCTCGGTCTCGGTCTCGGTCTCGGTCTCGGTCTCGGTCTCGGTCTCGGTCTCGGTCTCGGTCTCGGTCTCGGTCTCGGTCTCGGTCTCGGTCTCGGTCTCGGTCTCGGTCTCGGTCTCTGTCTCGATTTCGATCTCGGTCTCGGTCTCGATCTCGGTCTCGGTCTCGGTCTCGGTCTCGGTCTCGGTCTCGGTCCCGGTCTCGGTCTCGGTCTCGATCTCGGTCTCGATCTCGGTCTCGGTCTCGGTCTCGGTCTCGGTCTCGGTCTCGGTCTCGGTCTCGGTCTCGGTCATCGCGTTACACACGTCGACTGCACTTGGAACGACGCACACAACACCACTGTCGAACCGTAACATACTTCATCACCTCTGCTCCTGACACTAGTTGCGTAACCAAGGCATATCTTGTGACGTGATACATGTTTACAAGGCTCACCTTGTGGCGTGCACGTGTTTACAAGGACGCCAGCCCGGCCGTCGGCCAAAACCTGCCCCGCTGACGCCACCGCATTCGTGGCCGGGTCCATCTCTCCTCCCAGGTGGAGCGGAGCGTGCGCCGACCTCTGATCGGAGTCGACCACGGCCGCGCCGCCGACGACCGTCGCCAGTCACTGTGTGACGGATCTGTGGTCAGGCACCACCCGCGCCCACCGCGACCACCACCCCCACCCAACTGCCGTCAGACGGCGTCGCCGGCCGGCCGACCGGCCAGATAGCTTGCCGCTGTGGATGACGAGCGCCGCCGCCTGCTAATTCGGCACGGACCAGTGCGGCCGCCACTGTTGAGAGATCGTGAGCTGGTTATCTGTGCGACACATGGCTGTTGGAGTTGGCTTCGTCTCGCCCGTTACGCCCACTACATCCATTTAGCCGGCGCTATCGCTGCGCTTCCTGTCATGCTCTCCATCTCCCTGCCACTACATTATATTATATATATATATATATATATATATATATATATATATATATATATATATATATATATATATATATATATATATATATATATATAAATGTTCAATACTATTCATATTGAATATAAATACAACCATAGTTATTTAATAAATATTTGTTCAATACATTTCAGCTCAATAAAACATGATTGCGCAAAGTACAAGGATTCACTGTAGCTGTCGTTGCACAAGTTATTAGTAGCCGCTAAAGGCGTGACATTTTGAGCTTTTGAAATTGCTGTCCTGAAATTGCTGCTGACCAGATAAATTCAAGGAAACATATTATTCAACTGTAGACCATTTTTTTCAAGGACTATAATGTCATGTGATTCAACTTACCATTGTTATCCATAATCATCGGCAAACTTCGGACTGCAATCACCGTGAAACTACGTCCCACCGTTAAAGTGCTGTCCTCCTCGACAAGCACCTTAGCTGGGATTCTCACTGTCTGATATTTTTATCACATTTTCACTGAACTGTCTCCAGCTGCCCATTGACACTCTCCGACAGTCCCGTCACGGTTGGAGACGGTTGGACGGTGGCAGAGACCAGTCCTGTGGCATATTTCTCCTCCGTATCCCATGGGCTGCTCCAACATATCTGTTTGGGGATAAAGGAGGCCCAGAGCGCGGCGTGGAAAACAACGGGCAAAGAAGTTGCGTTCTGTCTGAACTTGCTTTCGGCGTAAGTCCCTGGAGCTCCCGGTGTCTCCTCTATGCCTGGGCAGGTGAACAGTATGTCCAGGCATATGTCCAAGTCCAGGATGGTTGTCTGCGAGTGACGTAGCGAACATGCAAACGGCGATGATATTTGATGCAAAGGCATGCCTGTTTCTATGGTGCATGTTTGGAATACATTTGGCAAATAAACAGAATGCTGTGGTGGTCACAGCTCCTCTTCAATGACTTCGCTGGCCATCGGCAGAACATCATCCTCTGAGGTAGCGATGAGCGGCATGTGTGGCAAATGACGCCGGCGACAAGTGTGCGGCACTTTAGAGCTGCACATTATAAGTATGTCATGTGACACTGGGAAAATACAACTGTTCATCTGTCCTGTTGTCGCTGCGATACCGATATAAAACATGTATTTAAACCTAAACAAGTGTCATATGAGAGCAACAAGGGACATTTGTACCAATAACTACTCTCAATTTAGGTGTGCATTGCTCAAATGAAACCTGAAACTAGTCTTATTTGAGTAATAGCTTCGAATGTTGAAACCAATAGCTATTCTCAAGTAAACTGGCTTCAGCGAGAACAAAAATCTGCTTGTTGAGACTTTGAAGTGATTCTACACCAGTACATTTGCGACCCACCAAGAGTCAGAGTGACACTTGGGACTGGGCTCAATTGAGCATAGCTGTTTAAATTAAGACCAATTGCTATTCTCAGTCTGACTGGTTTCACTTGAGACCAAAAGATATTCTCTTGAGTCTTGAAAGTGGTTTCACATGAGTACATTTGCAAGTCCCAACGCATCGGCATTCTCGTTTGAGAATGGTATTCTCAGCATATCGCGAACAGAGTTCTCGTTTTGTGTGGTCTGATTTGAATAGGGAAAATGAGAACGTCTGCTGTTCTCAGAGAATATATACGCTTCTCACGTTTTTATCAGTGCATCTGGGATTGTTGGAAAAGACGTGAAGACGGAAATCCACCCTCACGAGGCTCAACCTCTTCAGCTCGACATGCTTCAAGACAATCCAAATAGACTGCTCATTTTTGAATGGACAGTTGGGTTTATATACGGACTTGAGGAGAAGCGACCATGGTAACCCGGAAACATGGAGATGGCAATCAAATTTCGGTGAAAAAAAACAAATGTCCCGATGTTTTCTGCATAACGCAGCATGAAAATCTTGCGACTACTTTATAGTTAATGCTCACCTGACATGGAAGCTTTTTTCCACTTCCACTTCCCTCATATGTATTTCTTTCCCCCTCTCTCTCGTTCTCGTTCTCGTTCTGGTTGTGGTTCTGGTCCTGGTTCTGGTTATCGTTCTCGTTCTCGTTCTCGTTCTCGTTCTCGTTCTCGTTCTCGTTCTCGTTCTCGTTCTCGTTCTCGTTCTCGTTCTCGTTCTCTCCCTCGTTCTCGTTCTCTCTCTCTCTCTCTCTCTCTCTCTCTCTCTCTCTCTCGTTCTTTCTCTCCCTAGTTCTTTTTCTCTCTTGTACTCTTTCTCTGGGGGGGTCGCTGTGGCTCAGTCGGTAGGGCGTTGGACACATTATCGTAGGATCGGGGTTCGAATCCCACAATTGGCGGGATTGCCTGGTCCACCGGGAACCAATCCGCATAACAGGCTGGCGACACTATATGGCCCAGCAGTCAAATGCATCGTAAAGGAACCCAAGGTTCTTCTTCCCCTCCTTCTCCCTTTTTCCGCTTTCAATCTTTCTCTCTTTCCTCTTTCCTCTTATCTCCCTCTTTCTCTTTGTCTCTGTCTGCTTTTCTCTCTCTCCATTTTTCTCTTTTCATCTCCCTCTTCTATCTTCCTGCCTTGCTTTCTCAGCATCCTGTGTTATCATTCCACACACCGTCCGTCACATTGGACCACCGTGGGCGATGTGTGAGGATTGAGGATGTCTCACCTATAGCGGCACCGTCCGTCACATTGGACCGCCGTGGGCGATGTGTGAGGATTGAGGATGTCTCACCTATAGCGGCACCGTCCGCCACATTGGACCGCCGTGGGCGATGTGTGAGGATTGAGGATGTCTCACCTATAGCGGCACCGTCCGCCACATTGGACCGCCGTGGGCGATGTGTGAGGATTGAGGATGCTCGCCTATAGCGGCACCGTCCGCCATATTCACCTCCGTCGGCCGGCCCAGTACGAGCTGCGGCCGAGGGCGAAGTCGAGCAGTGGGCGCCAACTCCGCACGGCCGACGCCGCCGATGCCGGCGCCGCCGACGCAGCAATATAGACGAGCGCCGCCTCAGTGGTGTTTATTAGTGTAAACACCACCGGAAGGTCGGCCCGAGGCGGCGGCGGCGGCGGCGGCGCCTCAGTGGGCCGGCCTTGGTGTCCTGAGAATAAACGCCGTCGGTGATCAGATTGCGGTCGTCTGGGGTCGGGGGAGCCGCGTAGACATTATCGCACTGACGTGTCACTTGGCGCTAAATTTATGGTGCTGCATGACGGAATCATCGTGATAAGCTGCTAAAAGTCCAAGCGGGTCCTGCAATGGCACCACTCCCTTGCCTTGCAGGGACATTGCCCGCTTGCCATTGATTCAATACTATGCCGTTTTACCCAGTATTTTAATGTACATCATTTCTACAATGGATCTTTCGTGTAAGGTGGTCGTAGCCAATGCATTTCTCCACACTAACGTTCCACCAGGATGGTGGACGAATAGTGTGGACATTCAGTGCATGCGGCACACATCGAAGAGAAACGGAGATGTATCATAACCTCCACAGTTCATAACCTCCACAGTTCATAACCTCCACAAATTCAATATACCCGAAGCGGTCGTAACCTCCACAGGTCATAACCTCCACAGCTCACAACCTCCACAACTACGAAGCGTTCATAACCTCCACAGCTCACAACCTCCACAAGTCCGCAGCGTTCATAACCTCCACAGGTCGTAACCTCCACAACTCCAAGCGGTCGTAACCTCCACAGGTCATAACCTCCACAACTCCAAGCGGTCGCAACCTCCACAGCTCACAACCTCCACAAGTCCGCAGCGTTCATAACCTCCACAGGTCATAACCTCCACAACTACGAAGCGTTCATAACCTCCACAGCTCGCAACCTCCACAGATTCAATAACTTCATTATTTTCTAGAAGCATCACTTCAGATAGCTATCGATAGGTAGCAGCACGGTCTAGGTATTACAATCATGAGATTGAATGCTGAACCATAGGTAACAATATTTGTCGCCAGATGGCAGGATGATACTATTGAATAGAGTTCGGAAGCCCGCGCATCGACGCGTGGGAAAGTATTGCGTGGCGCAGTGGCAGATGATCGTATATCATTTGCACGTTTTTCGCCCGCAATGTATGGACGCGTGGGAAAATAATGCGACACGCAGTGGCGGATGATCGCATAACCTTTACATGCTATCCGGCCGCAATGATGCCTTTTCGTGTCCTCGTCACCATAGGCGTAGGAACGTCTAAAAAAAAGTGGGTGGGTCAGGATCAACAGCAGTGACGCACCCAGGAATTTCGCAAAGTACCATGGTTGAGCACTTTTGGATAGATAACCCGATAATTTTAACAGTGAACACACAACTTTTACCGCTAAGATGGGGACCGCTAAAGGAGTGGGGTAGGCCCCTGGGCGCGCCTATGGCTTACAACAACATGCGATACTGAAAAATAACTATCATCACAGCAGAAGTACTTTCAAATTCACACTTCTCGCTGGACTTGGAACTCTTTTCACGACTGATGGATTCTTCTGTAATAATAGGCTTATCTCCCTGGTGCGAGTGAAAGCATTAGTATTACTGTTGAAACAAAATTTATTCAACTTCTGCTATGTGCGTATGTGTAGGGGTGGGTGCAAGCTCATTACAACCTCACTAATGGCTAAATTGTGTGCCCTAGTTTCAATGATATAGTACTAAACGTCTTTAAGATGTCACCCGTTGTTCACCGATGTTGATGAGGAGAAAGAATAGAACGCCTGTGCAAATTACCCCGTAAACGAAAATTTCGAAATGGCGGAAAGAAGCGGGGGGTCATTGTGAGTTCACCGATCGATACTTTAGCACAATTCAGATTGTTCTTCATTGAGTTGAGTTCTTCCGCTTAGACATTCTTCGCACCTTCATATTTTCATGGCAAGTTACTAGAATGTGAAGGTGAGAAAGGGTCTGATTTTGTTTAGATTGCCAGATATAGCCATACTTAGTACCTATTATTTGCCCACAGATGCTTCCCAGGCAGCGTTCACATTACGATTTTGCACTGGCTGCTAGCAAGAACGAAGCTTACTTGCTGGTCCATGGCAAAATAATTATCATGATTGTTGCTGGAGAGGATGAGAAAAGGAAAAACTGGTCATCGCTGGTTGAAGATGCTTTGATCCGGTGTGTGGGAGACCAAGATTGGCAAGCGGACAGGATGGGAAAAAACGCAATAAATAATAGTACATGATATTGTGTTCGTCCTCAGGGCCTAACTCCAACACATTGGTGATCAGTCACTTGAAACATTTATGTAGTACACATCGTGCACTTTAGAATATCCGCCACTTGAAACGAAATGCTGCAACTGCATCATGTGGCACCCGCCTGAAACGGAATGAAAGCCTTATTTTGGGGGACCAACAAATCGGTGCAAAATAGCTGACAGAGAGAACACACGGCCCCTCATAAAGTCATAACGTGTTCAGACTTAAGAGCCGCAAGGGCCAATCCTGAATTCAATTTGATGACTAGCTCTCTTCTTCCCACGTTTTTTGGTGGCTAAGACATCCGGATAACCGCTTAGCTTTCACGCACCTCATCCCTGATTAAATATCAACGCTTCCAGATTGGCTACCGAACTGAGTCTCTAGTTAGGTGTTCTTTTTAACCTTTCCGATTTTTTATCTTCGGGTGTGTTTTAACACGCGTCCGGGAGGGCCTCTGAAAATTATGCGTACTGGAGGGGGGGGGCGGATTCCGCTCCCCCTAAGATCTCGGCTCCTATTAAAGCTGCTGAAACTAAATTCGCAGGGTGGATGGATCCGATAGTAAACTCTATTGTGTGCAAATTTTATGACCTTAGGTCAATATCTTCAAGGTCAAATGTGTTCACATTTGTAAACATTTCCTTGTTTTGCGTGGCTTGGCTTGTCATTGTTATGGATCGCTGTGATTGTGTTTAAATGCTCCACAATGGACATCAATGATGTTTTAGACATTACTAATGATGCAATGCAGATGCTAGACACAACATGTGACCTCAGGTCACCTACATAGCAGCACTTTATCAGGTCAGTTACCTGTTCCAGTTACCGGAACCGGGCCACCCGCCCGACTGCTCCGTCGAGCAGTTCGGCGCAATCGGCTTCGTGAAGAAAGGAATGAAGTACATGAATAAAGTATGGAAACGCAATCACAATCAGTACAAATGACATACAGCAGTGCATTTATGACAACATTCCAGTTGATCAAGTTTGGTTCCATTAACCTGTCATGAACTTGACCTCTGTGATCTAACATGACCTTGAAACTATATAGGATATCAATATACATCAAACAAGTCGCTAGTGTTGCCAAGAACACTTCCCTTTTGCGAATATATGGGAAGCGCATCAGCGCCGATTTTTGTAGTCTGGCGCTAGGATTTTTAAAAAAAATCTTTAACGGCCCCTAACTTGAAAATGTTTCGGTTGATTTCCATTTTTCTTGCTTTAAACGACGCGCCGGTCATTTCTAAGTAGGTACGCAGAACATCGCGTATATCGACCGATAAAACCTGCAGGTACGAAAAACCGGAGGCGTGGGTGGATTTCGCCCCCCTCCAGTGCGCGTGTTAAGGCTCCGGCCAATTTTGCTAGGGGCCCGGCACATCTTTGTGACCTGGACTCTTTTTAAAAAGCTTTGTTGCTTTTTGTGCACCGATGCTATTTTTTTAGGTATTGGCGCGCTTTCGCAGACCCCGAAGTGTTCATTTAGTGCCAGGTCTTTTTGTTCTATTTCTAGGATCATGTCGATTTTAGCCATAGCATATCATCACACTTCATATCCTCATGTGACCTTGTCAAGTCGCATCACGTACGCGTAATCCTCTCGGTGGATTCTGAGATTCTGATAACCGTTCTCGCACTTGAAGTTTTTGAGGCCTACATGCTGCATCAAACCTCCCTGTGCTTTGAGGGCCCCGTTGTGTCTTCATTCTTTTAGCTCCCGTTTGTATATTTAGAGCAGCAAAGAGTGTTTTAAGGGATGTCACTTTTTCCAGACTCGGTACGCTTTGAAGAGCCCGGTGCATTTTCGTCTTCCAGTTTCTTAGGGTCCCGCGGTATTTATTTGGCGTTCCTCGGTCATATTTGTGCGACCCCAGCACGATATTAGGGGACCGGTATATTTTATCGGGATCCCGTCTCGACTTTTCGGGCCCAGTCGCGTGGTTCCGGGAGAATCCGACGTCAGTTTTCTGGGCTCGACACAGTTTTTGGTGACTTATTCGGAATTATGTAAAGTCTGAGCCACGGCTTCATTTTTCGGGCCCTCGATGGCATTTTTCGTGTCCCGCCGCGATTTGTCGAGCTCCTGTATGTTTTTCGGTGCCGTATGCGATTTGTTAAGGCATCTGGTGGCATGTTTTGACCAGGGAGCGATTTTCCTGGCTCGGACATCTTTTTCGGAATCTCTGTTTATTTTGGATGGTTCTGGCTTGATTCTTGTCGGTTTCCGATGCGATTTTGGGGCCACGCTGTGCTTATTTGGGGACATTGACGCCAATTTTTGGGAGTCCCGAGGGAATTATTGATGCCTCGACCAGAATTTATGCGACTACCGACAGGAATTTTGGGTCCCATGTGCGACATTTGGTGGGTTTGGCGGTAGGTCACAGGGCGCGTTGTACTTATCTGACACCAGCGCGATTTTAGCGTTCCCGGCGCAAACTTTCGGGCCCGGTGCAAGTTTTTTTTTGTGTCCGCTGTATATATTTACTAGATGCACACTAACTCCACTGCCATGTTGTGTGTTAAAAATCGATCCAAGCCACTACGTTCACCATTGGGTACGCATCCTAACCTGGCCTATCCTAGCATAGCTTAGCCTAACCTAACCAAACCTAAACTAACCTAACTAAACCTAACCAAACCTAACCAAACCAAACAAAACCTAGCCAGACCTAGCCAGACCTAACCAGACCTAACCAAACCTAGCCAAACCTATCCAAACATAACCAAATATAACCAAACCTAATCTAACTTAAACGAACCTAAACAAACCTAACCCAACCTAACCAAACCTAATAAAGCCGAACCAATCCTAAACGAAATCTAACCAAATCGAACCGAACCTTAACGAAACCTAGCCTAACCAAACCAAACCTAACCTAACTTAGCCAAACCTAACCAAACCTAACCTAATATGACCTAACCCGACCTAACCCTAGCAGACCTCATTTAATCCTACCCTGTCCATTAAATTGACCTACGCTGCCCTTTTTCCCTACACTCCATACCCTGCTTCTCATGTTCGTATGTAAATATGACCGATACCAGAGATTGGGTGATGATTAAAATACTTCGTCAATATTGGTATACGGCCTGATACATAAAACATATACACTACAAATCCTGTGCGTAAGATGGCTCTTTATATATACTGTGTCTCGGAAGAATGGTCATGCCATATATATAGCACAACGATGTGTGGCTCTATTTTGCTTAATATGGGCATTTGGTTACTTTATATAGTCGTCCTTAACCTAACATACCCTAGCCTAGCATGGCCTTACCAAAGCAGACCTGATTTGATCTGACCTAACCCTGCTCTTCCCTAACTTCATTTTCATACACGCAATAACACAGTTGTACTGCCCTGCATACACCATAAGTTATAATCACTTATATAAAATCCTTCCCACGGTAGATTGACTGGCGTGGTAGCACGTGCGACCTGTATAATTTTCAACCAATGAAGTTCGCTCAAGAAAACCCACTGATTCATCTATGCAATGAGCCGGTTGAGAAGGCGGAAAATGATGTTTGGTAATGCTTCAGGGCAGCCTTGATTGTAGGGAAAGTTGCTTCGATTTGCAAAATTTATAGGTATCGTATGAATCACAACCGTTTAAGCTATGCGTGTATACTACTTTGTATCCAAAATGTTGTCTAACCGAGATGCTGATGGGGTGGAAAGCAGAGCCTGTTTTGCTGGTCACGACACTTGTCACTCTCGTCGCGATGGCTGACCCCTGGCACACGGTAGGTGCCGATAGTCAAAGGGAAAAGTGTAGCCAGTACATGGACCTGGGTAATGCAAACAACGGCGTACCGTGACTTTTATCCGTTTCACAGTACCAGATCCAATCGTGAAAAACGAGGAAAACGGTCGCCTATTATTTACACCCTTCCTCCGCACGTGCCACGTGCGGCAAAAATGTGTGCACTGCCACGCTTCGAGATTGTCTTGGCTGTGCCGTGGTGTCAGTCCAGTGGTCTTGGCTGTGCAGTTGTTTGGTGTCCATCGGTCCATTGGTTTGCGAGCTATGCCGGTTGAAACCGAGCCGATTCGGCGCACGAAAATTGATCATATTCCGACTTAAAAATCCCCGTTTTACATGCTAAACCAATTGACGACGGAGTATTTCGGCGCAACCTTTCTCCAATCACATCGGTGTCGCTCACGTGCAGCACATTTACTCGTTCGCACGGAAAGTGTGCCCAAGGGGTAGTCAACACTCTGGGCTTTCACGTGGTGTGAAACATTCCTCGTTCACCACGATGTGAGCCGAGTCGGACGCCAATATGTGGCAGTCGGGATTTTCGTCTGGATATACAGGGTTGGAATAACAACCGGCTTTCGAATGTTTGGCCTCGATAACTTTATCCTCTCCAGACAATTATGATCTGACTTTTCTAATTTGGCGGTTGCATGGTACTGTTTGACCATGGATTGTTCGATGACAAAGTGCTCTAGATTTATTGAAAAGTGCAAACTTAACTACTGATATATATTTGAAAGAAAATATCCCTTCCATATTCGATTATTGAAGAATTGCCCTCTCCACAGCCATAATTCAGAAGGTACAAATCTAACCCTATGTGGAACCTGACGATGTTTGTAAAATATTATCGAACCTTAAGTTGAACAGACTTTCCAACGCCGTTAGGACGCCGTTTTTACCCTAGCATGCTTAGTTCCGAGGATCATGGAGTGGACTTGACCCCTTCTTGAACGACATTATCACAGAAACGTCGTAATGTGAGGGTTAACATCGGCCCCTATGCTACTCAATTTCAAGTTGGGGGACC
Source organism: Ashinkailepas kermadecensis (assembly GCA_034440615.1). Classification (NCBI taxonomy): domain Eukaryota; kingdom Metazoa; phylum Arthropoda; class Thecostraca; family Neolepadidae; genus Ashinkailepas; species Ashinkailepas kermadecensis. Next base: position 21,944 of record JAOTOM010003617.1, read on the forward strand.
AATGCCTCTGCTCTCAACGTTCCGTGTACTTATACATGAAGAGTCCCACAAAATGAACTTCCGAAACCAAAATACTGCAATTCGCAATTCCAGTCAGGTTTGGATATAGGTGGGTTATCTTGGTCTGAATCTCCTTTCCCCCACAATTCTTTGTCGACACATCGACACCAATGAATGCTACCATGCTTCACGTCACATAAAACTCAGTTTGCCGTTACCATGCAAGTTCGCACAGGTGCAGCACACGGGTACTGGCACGGGATTCTAGATGGGTATAAATATGTACCGATTTGGAATCTACAAGAGTTCTTTTGAGTCGGATAATCATAGTGATGGTAATGGTGGCAATGATGCCAATGATGTTATTTATAACAAGTAAAAGCTGTAGACTGACACAGACATCATATCAAAATGAAACAATTATGTTCATATTTTGTGGGTGTCTGCCAATCTCCTTCGGCAATCCCCGAAGTAGACGTTTCCTACAATATGAGTGGGCCCCAATGTAGCATTGTGATATTCAAGCAATGATTTTCTTTACCTGAATTTAATTAACACACATTTCATTTTTGGTAACTTCGACCTGAATCACTAGCCATTTTTCTCCACTTTGTCCTCAAAGCTAGGTCATGAGGCCATATTTATAACAATCAAACAGTTCGGTAAAATCGAAGTGTATGAAGCTGCACTCGCACATGCTACTTACCAATATGACATACATTTTACAATCGGGTGCCTAGTTATAGAAAGATTAGAAGCTCTTTACCTTCAAGAGACTTAGTTTTTTAGTTAATTTTTTTTAAAGACAAATGATCTTTATCCTTCTTTTGTAAAAAATCAACCTGAAAATGGAGAATAAATAATCCCAGCCATAGATCGCACCTAGGACAGAACCTTGGGATGAGACCATGGTGTGCTATCCCCTGTCGACATCACCTGGAACGCGGTCGAAGTGTGACATATCCATAACAGGTACAGAAAGCGGTCAGGAGCCACCTTTAACCTCAGCCGTTTTTCCAGTCGACACGTTGCCGGCACGCCAAGCGTTAGTCACGAGATGGCCAGTTGAAGTCGGATTTGGTCAAGTCAAACGCCAATTTCCTCTCAGCTCTCGTCTGGCCCAAACATATGGATTATCATACAATAGGCAGACAGGAACCGATTGAAGTTGGAAAAAAATGATGGCTGCCCTTTGGACCGCTCTTGTTTTTTTTCACCTTCAAGGTCTACAAGCAGTCTGGTTTTTCTTCCCTCTGGTTTTCGAAGCTTTTGGCTTCACGATTTACCTACACAAACAAGGTAGAGCCCGGACACCCACGGCTCGCCCTGGACGCCAGGTCCTCCGCTTCGCCTTCATGTTACGAGTGGTATCCGGAGACCAGGACCTCAAAGAGCTCCCTCCAAATGTACTGTGTCACGAGTCATGTGTGTATGTCCTCTGTATGCCTGTTCGGTAGACCACTTTCTTTGTCTGCCGGCCGCCGTCTCTCTCCTCTCCTATCGTGCTTGCCAGATACCGGATGAAATATAAACGTCTTGGTAGCCTTTTCCTGACGAAAAATGTATCTAGCAGATGGGAATCGGCGTCCACTAAGGGACATTATAACATCCACGGCGTTAAAACTACCTTGCCGATGTGTTACATCTGTGCCATTAATATTATAAGTCAGCATTTATTCATGAACAAAACTTTATTGTAGGATGCAGTCATTTTTGCTAATACATGATAATAATATATATTGATAGCACACATAAATGATTAATTTCAATAGCACTTAAAACCGTAACTTATAAAATGTGTGCATGCTACGCTTTATGTGCAAGAACAAAACGTTTGCGGTACCGACTTCAACTTCTATCAATACTATTGTTTCCCTAGCAACGCCCTTAATTGACCTCCCCTACCACTTCACCAAATCTCAACTGCTCCCCGTAGTTCTGCACCAATAACTTCAAGGAACAAAGATGTGTTTATAGAGAGAAATGGTCAATTATGGTTTCCACTGTTCTTGATGTTGCTACTATCAATGCATTACACAGTGGGCCAGATCACCTTCAAAGTCGCTTTTAATTCGAAGCGCCTGCCAGATATGGCAATATAGTGTTTTCTGAGATTCTTCTGTGCGCTGAGTTCGATTATGTTGTCTATTTTGGCGTACCAAGTACTGGTAGCCCGTGAGAATGGGGGGGGGGGATAATTCATCGCATTAGGGTTGTTTGTGAATTGATACACGGACGGATGTCGATTCCAGCAGCTGCTGATCGCGGCTATGAATAGGATATTGCTGTACTTATCAAGGATCGGCTAATACAGTGTATAGTAGTAACAGTACTATAGTAGAAATGAATTATCCTAACATCAATATCGTACCTAAATTTAGCAGACAATTCGTGCAAGGCCGCATCTATATTTCGCATACATCGTGCAACACTACTCATGTCAACATTAGCATGTATGTGTGCACACAGGTGTGTATGTGGACATGCGAATCACACATGACCTACATATCTAATTAGTCACGTTACCTGTCAACTGATCCCACCGAAATCGCCAACACTATATTCAACTTACATTGTCTGGTGTGTGGTGTGTGTGTGCGTGTGTGACTTAGTCCTCTTCACTACAGTTCGAGTCAACAAGGCTCTCAGCTGAGTACGAGTGGGACGTCATCAGTGGCATACCGAGGGGGGCATAAGGGGAGGTGCCCCTCCTCCTGAGAAGTTATGGGGCCCCAAGAATCCCGCCGGGGTTCAGAAAAAATTGCGCCAGACTCCAAAAAAATCCTGCTGGGGCCCCCAAAATCGTTCGGGGGCGATCGCCAAACAGTTGGTCAGTTAACGGTCGCGTTTCTCTTCGCGTCTGTTGACTTCAGTTCGAAGAACTCACGGACAGGACGTCCCCGCCCCGCTGAAGTGAACGGCCCACTCGTTGGCACTTATGTATGTCCATCAACGTGCCATTCAGCCAATCTTCGTGCTTGGGGACATATCGTTCCATGTGCCGTCCAACCTGATTCAATCAGCTCGTGTCTTATGACGTTATGCAGGTATCATTTGCACTATTTCAATTTATCACCAGATAGTTGTGATCCTCTTTTACAGTCCAAAAGCCGAATTAAGATATCAACTGTCGTCTTGATAATACCCTCATCCTGTTCAATATGCCCAAAGAGTTGCTTTCGCCTGAACCAAACACGATATTACTCAGATCAGCACGATGGACACTTGTGTAGCGCCGCACAGATAATGCTCTCTATTCTACCCGTGGCTTCAAACTGACGAAGCTCACCGGTGTGCGTCAGTGACCTGGATACTCCACATGCGCAGGTCGGGTGACAAGGCTGTCACCGTCACCCAACGCGTCCGTCTCATATTGAGCAGAGCCTCGCTCTCCGCTAATTTGACACCCATCTCATGCACCGTGGCGACAGCGGAAGGCCGCCGCGGAGGGCTGTCAGCTGACTGATGTGCCGCCCGGCTCCAGCACATCCAAACTACAACTGAAATTTACGGATTTAGCGCAAAAATGCTCAACTTTGGGCATTGAATCCACGATTTGAAGGCATTGGGTTATCGCTGCGTGTTAAAATATCCGCGGAACTCGGTGGAACTCACTTTATTGTCCTACACTGGGGATCTAGGGAATTATCTACGTAGAGGAGTAGGAACGGGCCCCTAGCAGGGCCCTCCGGCAGTGCCAGGGACACGTAGAATCTCAAGGATAGGGCGACCGGCCCAGCCACCCCCTTAGCTACGTCCCAGTTTGTGGCACTAACTGCGAAGATCAGCCGCAAGGAACAAATGATACCCACCCCTCCTCAGGCTTCTGGCTGCGCCATGGGATGTTTTGCATGTGCATGTATGGACATCTAGTGCTTTACATCATTACAAATTATTTGTTCCAAGCTAGCACAAATAATGGTACCATATACTGAGCGACGTCAAACTGTTTTGATCTCGTGAACTATATGAACTACCATATAAATATTGCTACGAGAAAGCGCATGGCGCTTTGGCGTAATTGTATAGTTTATTTATGTGTTGCGCTCTCTTAGTTTTAGTGGAACTCCGCAAATATAAATTTTTGTTTCTCCGGCAGCTCTCGAGTCGTGTTCGCCTCAGTCCGGGCCTGTGCTCTGCGCTCCATTCCTCGCTGGCTCCGTCCTCCTGAGCAGCTGGTAATGTGGTGTGCCATTCTGTGCAGAGGCTACATTACGATGTGACCTGTGCGTGATAACTGTCCTCGTAAGATTGGGTGGGTACTGCAGCCAAGAAATGGCTTGCTGTGCGTGATGGAATGTAACCTTTTCATACTATACCTGCCATCACACCGAGTAATGACGCTTCCCGAGGCATTGGCGATGTCACCAGAAAGAGAGAAAGCTGATTTAACCATAAATTGGGGTGTCATATCCATACATAAATTGGGGTGACATATGCCACGAATCATGGCTCGCTAGTTTATGGCAGTGGTGTCATCATATTCTCACCCAGGGCTGTGGTGCTGAGCTTGACTTAAATTAAATTTGACTTAAATTAAATACAACCTAAATCAAACTCATAACCATTTCTGCTCCTCTAAGAACCTTGCATATCAAACTTATATAAATGCGTCTACGATTTTCGCGAGCTGGGCATAACTCAGCTGGCCAAATCCAACGAAGCTCACACGTTTGGGGAAGGGTCTGCAGGGTAAATAATTTGCGGAGACTAAATTTCTTCCTCCCACTGGCGATTCGCTGGTTCATGGGATCCAAAACGTCAAACTACGTAAAGCTAATGAAATGCAGCAAATTCACACAAACTGATTCGCACGGGCGCACCTCCTCGGATCATCGGGTGACTCGTAGTGCACATACGACACCCGGTGCTTAGGAGCATAAGTGTAGGAACAGCAAAAAACAAACACTCAGCCATGGAGAGGTGACAAATACCGACCAACACGGGGCCCAGACACAATCATTACTGCGATGTACAAATGATATCGGCCTGACACCTTAATAATATTACGCTTCATTGGTCCTCACAACTTTGGTGGGGGTGGGGTGGGGGGGGGGCACATGTCTCACCTTTTCCTTTTTCTAGGCCTGTCTATGCTTGGGAAGTCCAAAGTTGTTCGGGGAGAAGAGGGACGATGGATTTCCCAGGTATGTTCTTCTCAGTTAACAACATAAAATCATGGCTTGCTTAGCACAGCCTCTCTCGCGCCCAACAAACAGTTCTGGAATCCTCTACATAAAAGACGATTTATGACAGTGGCGTTAGCAAAGAACTGCTAAAGTAGTCGATGCTATCCCATCTCTGTTTCTGTACCCAGAAACGTCAACAGAGTAGCCTTTCCCTGCTCTTACTTCGTCCCTCCCGACTGTTCCGTGCATTCATCAATATACAGTTTGCAGTTCAGTGCACGGGCGGAGACCCCAGGAGTGGGTGGGATGTTGGAAATCAATGCTGTGTGCTGGGCTTGTGATCTCCGTTTCTGGGTGAGAAAACATGAAGCTGAAAACATACAGCTTTCCAAAAATGAGAATCTGGCCATGCAGTGTTGCAAATTATGGAGTTTTTGATTCGATTGGGCGATCCAGAGGGCCCGCTTCTAAAGATGACCCTTGAGTTGAAAGATATCTCCATCTACAGCTTAGTGAACAGCTTATACGTCACACACCGGTGATGGATAATACATGAGGGCGAAGTGGGCCTAGGCAGACCTGTTTCATAGCATACTGGGAGGTCATGTTAACCAATGGTATGACATATCACGATTATGCATACCGTCATCTTTTTGGGGGATGGGGATCTATTTGAATCATTTAGTGTATATGTATTTTATTTTCATTACTTTCAGGAGTATTCTATGGCTATTCGGAAGCCGTGGGAATTGACAGACAAAAATTCGAAGTAACAGATTTAGGATGTCTGCGTTTTTTCCTCGCATAATTGACTGCGGATCGAACGGTGTGATGTTTTACTTCCTGAACGGGAATGCAATCGCCAGGGGTCGGTAGAAACGAAACAAAGTCTGCGAACACATGTCAGCTGCTGCAAAACTTGCACACTTTGCAATACAACGCATACTGACTAATTTTGTGAGGGTTGGAATTTTCCATTCTACTTCTTAACGGATCAGTATCTGTTTGTTAGAGCTAGAAAACACAGAAGGAATTAGCTGGCAAGCGAAAGCGCTAATACGACGAACTTCCAAACTAACAGAGGATTTCTGAGAGGTGCTGGTCAGGCAATGCGCAAGCTAAATGCAGCATCATACTAGGACATGTTCGTACAATGTTCAAGAAGGATAAGCATTACATAGAAAGCGAAGAAGCACTAACAATATGGTCGTACAATACATTTACAAAGATAAGAACACTAATCTTGAATGGCGACTGAGGGTTTTAGGAAATAGTGCTGTTTGATGATTTATAACACTTCTTCAATTCGTTATAGGTTACATGAGGCGAACTATTTTTTTTAATGCTAATTTTCGTGCATTCTGGAGTCATTGTTATAACTGATGTGCACGTTTGATGGGGAGCATACAACACCTAGAAATTACCAACATAGTTGATATAGTTTATAAAAATGAGTTATGTAGGTACTTCTTCGAAATTTTCCAAGCATGCTTTATCGTCACTTTTCACACACAATTTGGTCCGACGCGTTTCGCTTTGTACGTCAATAACCAACAATATTTGTAATCGATTTTTTACGTTGCGCCAGGCCCATTTTTCTAAGGTCAACTAAGAATGACATCCAAATGATTCTTGGCTTTGGAATATTTTAAAATAACTGGTGAGGGGCGAATGACCCCCCCCCTCTCTCTCTATTCCATTGCACATACATGTTAACACGCGAATGACCCTCCACTCTCTCCGGAACTGCGAGTTAGGCTTCCCACGATTCCAATGACTAAGGCTAGAGATGTGAAGCTTAGCATAACCTAAGACGGGCTACTCAGTGATGTTGCACTGATAGTTAGAAGCCGAGGTGAGCATAGATTAGGCTATACGGTGTCACAGAAACGTGTTCCCAGCCGATCCCGGGCCCAGGCTGGGATCGGCTGCAGCCGATCCCGTGCCCGCACCAAGCGGGAACCACGGCTGCACCGATCAGGCACCATGGCTGCACCAAGCAGGCACCACCGCGAAGCGGAGCGGACGTGCATGACGAATGTGGCCTGTCGTGTGTATTCACCAATGTTGTGCCATAACTGTGTTGGAAATATACGAGTGAATATGACCCGAAAAGGAGACAAGATAGCCCATGGGTATAGCGCTGGTTTTTCAACCCAAAGACTGGGTGTCGTTCGGTCGCTTCTCGCTGTCGCTAAACATCCAGGTGAGCAATTTCCCGTATAACCTGGAATGGGTTTGTGCGTCGTGAAAGCTCGAATAAAAAACGGCAAGAAATTGTAACGAGTGTTTTGAATAGTTACGTGTCGTTTTCTAAATCGATGTTACGTGGCTCGCACGTCAAGATATCGATTATATATAATTTCAGTTGCAAAGATGATGCAGGACGAACGTGCAAATTACCTGGATCACAGCGAGCTCATTTAAGTAATCTATATAATAATACATATAGACTTAAAATGTAATACTGGAGGACATAGGTGGAAAGCTCTCGAGATTCCAGGGGGGGGCAGCAGCAAGATTTGCCCTCCCACAGGCAACATATCCAACTTAGAATGAAAAAGACATCTGTTCGGGCGTTGTCTCAGCCCCTCCTCTTGAATGTTGCATTTAGGTTGATTCTTCTTGTCGAGCAAAATTTTCCACAGATGGTTCAATGAGGGTTCAACGAACCCAGGGATGGTCCTGACGCTCTTCCTCGGAATGCCAACCTCTACTGGAGGGCTACGCGCCCTGGTTAAATTTAAGTGTCCAATGATGTTGGAATCACGGATCGACTGTGGCCAGCTCCCGCTCTTGGCCACCAGGTTTGATTTGGGACGCCATGTGCAAAATGTAAATTTAATTGTTTTCTTCAACAACTGACATAAGTTATTATTTGTCCAATGCCTCACTGTAATATATGAAAACTGGCCCCGCATACGTGACAATGTAAACCCGAAAATAAAATGGAATTTCTGCATATTTTTCTGGGTTGCATCTCAAGCAGGTTTTTAGGATCGCCTTTGCTATCCCCCAACCCAAATTAAAATGGCATGTCAGAGCCACTGTGTGCACGCACTATTTTACCGCAATCCACCCTTAACAAACATTCCCCGGGCTGTCGCGCCGTGTTTAAAACTATCTAGCGTACATCGTAAGCTTGTCTACGACTATTATCCTGCTACATGAAAGCCGAAACATCGAGCATTATGATCGGAATATAACCCTATGTGTAGTGCCATGCTACTGGATTATGTCAATTTTTTTGCGGAACCACACACATAAGTTCCGACACTATAACTACAGGACAAAATTAAAACAGGAAATATCTGAACTTCAGCTCCAACTTCCGACCACAAAATGAAATGATACTATACGAAAATAGCGAAAATAGCTTTTCATTTTATTGCATAAAGTGTAGCAAGACATAAAGCGTGGCTGCATTCTGCAGAATTTCACCACTGCTGAGCTGATTAATCCGAGGTGCTTTAGATTTACGCAAAAATAATCGCACATGAGTAATACATGAGTAATTTTTTCCTCGAGGGTTCGGAAAGGTGGTTCGGAAACTTGAAAACTTTTCGCTCGATTACCATTTTTATTTTCTTCCATTTTCTTGAACGACGCGCCGGTCATTTCTAAGCAGGTACGCAGAAAATCACGTATATCGACCGGTAAAATCTGCATTTATGTACGAAAAACCAGACGGGTGGGCGGATTTCGCCCTGCAGGCAGCCCGGTACTACCGACAGCCACCACGCCACGGAACATGGCACCCTCCGACCGCCGAACCGGCGCGAGGGGATCAGGTGTCAGACCGGAGGAGAGGTTTGACAGGTGATCGTTCTTTCGAGATATGGCAATGGGCAGCCCTCCAGGGTACGACTATTACCAGGGTACGACTAGCCGATATATTGCGGTCGAAAAATGCAAGTATGCGTGAGAATCACCATGTAATGAACATTTTAAGCTAGCCATGAAATCTGATACGAACAGGTCTGAGCGGTGTGTTCGTGCTATGCATCCGCCACTGCGCCGCATATCAGCTTCCCACGGGACGACAGCCGGTTCCCGAGTTCTGGAAAGCTAACAATGCGCGCACACCACACGCGTATTCAATGACACATCCTGCCATCTAGTGAGAAATCCGTCAACTTTCGCGCCACGGACGCTGCGTTTTCTCCGTCCCTTCCCCAGACAGCTGATCAATGGAGTTACCAGGGTACCACTAGCCGGCATATTCCAGTCGAAAAATGCAAGTATTGCGTTAGAATCGCAATGTAATGAACATTTTAAGCTAGCCATGAAATCTGATACAAACCGGTCTGAGCAGTGTGTTCGTGCTATGCATCCGCCACTGCGCCGCATATCAGCTTCCCACGGGACGACAGCCGGTTCCCGAGGTCTGGAAAACTAACAATGTGCGCACACCACACGCATATTCAATGACACATCCTGCCATCTAGTGAGAAATATTGTGATCTATACTTAAACGTTCAATCGCATGACATTCATTCAATATCCGTTGTTATAAGACCTATACCGTGCTGCTACCTAGCGATAGCTATCTGAAGTGATGCTTCTAGAAAATAGTGGAGTTCTTGAATCTGTGGAGGTTGCGAGCTGTGGAGGTTATGAACGCTTCGCAGCTGTGGAGGTTACGAGCTGTGGAGGTTACGACCGCTTGGAGTTGTGGAGGTTATGACCTGTGGAGGTTATGAACGCTGCGGACTTGTGGAGGTTGTGAGCTGTGGAGGTTACGACCGCTTGGAGTTGTGGAGGTTATGACCTGTGGAGGTTATGAACGCTGCGGACTTGTGGAGGTTGTGAGCTGTGGAGGTTATGAGCGCTTCGTAGTTGTGGAGGTTGTGAGCTGTGGAGGTTATGACCTGTGGAGGTTACGACCGCTTCGGGTATATTGAATTTGTGGAGGTTATGAACTGTGGAGGTTATGACCTGTGGAGGTTATGATACGCTGTCGAAGAAACCAGCTCTCAAGCGCGCGAAAAGCACCGCTGCAACGACCTTCGCGGTCTATGTCTATACCATGTATATATATATATATACATATATATATATATATATATATACATATATATATATATATATATATATATATATATATATATATATATATATATATATATATATATATATATATATATATATATATATATATATATATATATATATATATATATGTCCATACTCTATGCCACAGTAAAAATTAAGGAAATCACAGGTCAAAACCGCTGACTCGCCTCACATCGGCGACGTCTTTGACTGGGACGTCACCAGACCGTCCTAAGTGACTCTGGAAACATTCTGCGCGTGACAAATGGTCTCTCCCGCCTCGACCGGCTCGCGCCAGCCGAATTTGGTGCGAACAGTGCTGCTAAATATGTGGAGCGTGCTGTCAGAGCGGGTGGTGGTGTAGCGCGGGTTGGGTCAGTTTTACCCTACCACGCGTCTGACCAGTCAGGGGAGGGGGGAGGTGACCGGCGCGAGCTGGGTCGGTCTTGCCCCACCACGCGTCTGACAGTCAGGAGGGGGGGGACCGGCGCGAGCTGGGTCGGTCTCACCCCACCACGCGTCTGACCCGTCAGGAGGTGGTGACCGGCCGGCCGGACCGGCGCGGCGGCCACACTCTGACAGCAGCGGCCACAGGCCGCCATCGCAATCGACCACGCACACGCATCAATGCGCTGATCTGCATGCGAGCGTGGCAGGGCACCTCCCCTGGCGCAGATACCGCCACGTCGTTTGATAGGAGCGAGTCGGTCTGGGACGGCGCGTCGCTCTTCCCGCCGTCAATAACCTACGTTGGGGGTGGCGCACAAGCCACGCACGCGGACAGACGATACGCCCGAACAAACGTCAACCGGAGCCGACCCGACACGCACATGGTCGCCAGGTCAGACTTAGGTGCGGCTCACGTGAAGGCAGGGGCCCTGGCGCGGTGGGGTTCGAGGTTTACCCGCTCTGTAGCTGTTGACCCGCTCAGCAACTGGATGATGTACGATCGTCTGAACCAGACTCAAGGGGTGATGGGCGAAAGCAGAACTTTTGCAGTTGTGATCATCCCACCTAGGACCTTTCAATAAGAAGCTAAACTGCTGTCCATTGGAAGGCAAGTAGGTACATACCAGTCTGCCCTCTCGAAAGAGACATATTAATCGCTTGAGATATCGTACAGTGCAAACTATGACACGTGCGATATCAAACTTACTTCTTGAGATATCAGTTTTTCTCTTCATGCCAAAAACATATCCCAAATTGTGCCGCTTTTAACTTGAATCTGTCGTTTGGTCCGAAATATAGGTTTCTGCATGTTGAAAAACTAAAATGGTGCACCAGAAGTGACATCAGCCTGTCCAACAGTCACAAGTGTGTCTCTCAGGACTCCCTGATCTCTGGAGTGCTCTGCAACGCAACCGCTGTTGCCGCGGTAAATTTCGAGGTAGAGTTAATAGTAGACACTGGTAGAGTTAATCGCATTTAATTTTGGCCTATTCACAATTAAACATTATTTTGTTTATAAGATCTGGGAGGGGAGGCGGTTGCAGCCGGCACAAAGCCACACAAAGGCCAACATCACCAATGAGACACCCAGGTAATCACTGTGCAATCAGTGACCTTTGGACTTATTCAGGTCAACGGTTTATTGGCTTCCAGTCGATGTTGCGGGCAACCCGGCATCCAGCTGTAAGATGACGCACGTAGTGGATTACAAGAGATAATTGTGTGCAAACCTCACAGGACATTAATGCAAGACATGTTGGGTTGGGCATGTTTGGCGCACATATCTGTTATATGTGCACACGCCATGTGCTGAGTTCTCCTGAAAAGCACATGTGTGTTTCATTGTTTTGTAAGTTAAGGCAAATCGAAGCTGCTGAATATGAATTTTGTTTTGGCAGGAGTAATGGGAGACAACGCGCGAAAGCTTCCGGACGCAGCCGCCAGAGCGGCGACACATGCGAGAATGACATGAATTGCCCGCCGCAGGAGCCGCGTCCATGCCTTTCGCTTGTGAATAGCGGGAGATTGGGGTGAAAGAAGCTTCCTAAGATTAATTACTTGGTGTTGGTGAGTTCGGAACTGAGTTCCCGGTTTCGCAAATAGGTAATTTATGTGTCTGGGTAGAGCCAGTGGCCTTCCGAAGGAGGGACAAAGGGGTCCAGTGCCTCTTTATCCCACGATCCCTGAGAGATTGTTGTGGCCCCCAAGAATATCGTCGAAGTTCGGAAAAATGCGCCGGACCGCTTAAAAATCCCGCTGGGCCCCCAAGGATCGCACCGGATCCCACGACAAAGTCACATTGGGGTCCCAAGAAGTTGCGCTGGGACCCCTGAAAATGACTGACCCCCAAAATTGCAACGAGCCCCTGAAAATTACATTGGGGCCCAAAAATAGATTCATGGCTCACAAAAATGACCCTGGGGTTGCCCAAAAGTGTGACCGGGGCCCCTGAAAATACCATTGGAGCCCCAAAAAGTCGCGCGGGGCCCCATTAAAATCACGCTGGGGCAAAGAAGTCGTGCGGTGGTCATCGAGAATGACGCTGAGCAACCCAAATACTGGCCGGGCCCCTAAAATTCATGCTGGGTGCTCAAAAGGTCGAGCTGGGAGACCCTGCAAATCGCGCTTGGCCCCCACAAAGTCGCACCGGGGCACCTGAAAATCACGATGGAAGCCTCAAAAGTTCCCCGCCGGGACCCTTGAAAGTCACGCGGGGACCCCCAAAAACCATGCGGTAGTCCTTCAAAATAACAATGGTCGTCCCAAAGAGACGGGCCGAGCCCCTGAAAATCACGCTCGTGGCTCAAAAGATCGTGACATGCCTTTTCCTCCGCCCTTTGCACGATGGGTGGGCGTGGCCCCTTGGCTCCCATATCCGCCGCTAATGAGACCTGTATATTGTGTGATGTGATCTAAATTGTGCACCTGATGTCCTCAGCGGTTGGTTTGATGTTTCGTACCTGATGCATGACATCGTTTACCGGTTGATCTCTTATTCCATTCCATCATGCATGCAGCATATATTCTTGGCTTACCATCCGCTTTTTTGTCATGGGCTAATGCAATGGTGGAAAAGGAATATTAAGTGTCCGGAAGCAAGGCATAACAACTTACAAAATTGTTCCTGCCTGGGTGTAATTTCCCAACCAAGTTATCAAATTTTATATTTGAAACTACCATCACTGTGCATGTAGCATGAGCTTTCCAGACTTAGCTTCGGCCGGGGGATCTCAACATTGGGCACACGGACAGGTCAGAGGTGGATCCGGAAATTTCCATGGGGACACTCGTCTGGGGGGCAGATTTCCTCGGAGGGCCGCCGCTGCGAAAGTCCTTGGAGGTGCGCATTTGCCTGAATGTCTGTTGAGAGGAGGGATTGTGCACTCAACCGTACTGAAAAGCGCACCGCTTACACTCAAGGGGGTGCATTTCCTCTCAGAGCAGCGTCTTCGGCTGAAAATTGAGCGAGGGGCTCGTTGCACTCTAGCTTTCCCAGCCAGATACTCCGTTCAGATGGGCGCCATCTTTTCATGGGGGTATGCCCCCAGCGCTCTCCTGTATGCGCCTCTGGGCTCTGGGGTAGATGCACTCTTAAGGTATACACAACAATGCCCCTGGTAGCTGCCCAGCATAGGTGTAGGTTTCTTAAATTTTTAGGAGGGCACAATACATGAATGCAATGGCCGGGCCCAAGTGGATTGGGTGTGGGGGGGCATATCACATTAAGGTCCAATATTAGAAGTTGAAATTATTCGAAGGGCACATCCAACACGGGGGATGGAAGCAAGTGCCCTTCCAGGCACTGCTCGGGCCGTAGGGTATTCAAACACAACACATGAGGAAGATCGTCGGCAATCGGGAAGCAAACATTAGCATATTTCATGTTTGTCTAGAAATACTAATCATGCCACATCTCAGCAACGCAATCAGACTCTTCGAAATGTGCCGCACATTGATACCTACACGGGAGTACTTAGATCGTTTGAAGGAGGCTTCTCTTGAATTTTCATAATCCATGCCTTTTCTCGGATTCCTCGACAGGGAACTTATCCCCACCTGCTCCGCTGGATGTAGGGACACAGCAAATACCCATCCCATCAAATGGTTACTGACATATTTCATGCGAACTATTAAAAACCAGCATCAACAACCCTTCAACACACTCCCAGCCTTAGCGGGCCGCAGTTTGCTGCTTTTCGTGTCACACTCGCCTGGGCTGCCATCTGGTGGCAGAAACTCCGCGATGTCTCCCATTCTTGTTCTTAGAAACAAGGGAAAAACATTGGAAATATGCTGTCCAGCCATCGAAGGTTAAACTTTCGAAAATGTGCTGATGGTTGTATTTTGCACATTTATTTCACCATTCAGTAATGTTTCAGACATTGCAAATAAGCCGACTTAGGTTTTGCACATATCTGCGGATATGAGCGATTCTGCACATGTGGGCTTGCGCTGCACCTTTTAGTGTGCACACATTTCCATCGTGTTTTTATGATTCGATGAGCGTTGTGGAAACTCCTAGAACTGCTCAGTCTCTGATTTATTACTTAGTTATGATCAGCGTGTGACAAACCAGATTGGTCGTCTTTCCGGATGCGCTACAGCATCAGCGTCTCGAGTGTGCTGAATTCAGTAGGTCAACGCATACTGGAAGCGGCGATGAGTGACTTGACAGCCTAGCCGGTGGCAAAGTCGTTTGCGATCGGAATCGAGACCGACGCGAGAGAGTTCAGAGCTATCGCCACAGGCGCCTCTCCTCGATCTGTGCTCACCACAGATCGAGACGGACGCGAGCAAGCCCCGAGCTATCGCCACAGGCGCTGTACCGTGCTGCTGCTCACTGGTGCCAGGCCGAATACACGGCGCTCTCGCGCCAAATGTATGCCATGCGACTTCCGACTCGTGGAGAGTGGAAGGCCAAAGAAACAACGGTAGCTCATAATTTTTTCCACTGGCAAGTAGACGGCTGATTTTTCTTCCACAGTTCTAGCACAATTAAGGATGAAATAAGAAGGGGGAGATGAGAAATTGCGGTCTCGGCGCGCCAAGCAGGCGAAATACCACCGATAGGCGAGGAATATCTGTTGCATAATTCACAACTGCGCAACGTTCCTCAGGATATTCTTCTTATTTCAGAAATTTTCAGCCATGAAAACTAGATTGGAAACCACATCGCTGAACAATGATACATTTTTTCTGGCATGGATGTTGATGTTGAAATACGCGCACCTGAGATGATATGCCAAACATTAAGTGAAAATGTGATAATTTGCACTCGGCGGGTGTTAAAGTTTGATAATTAATCACGCCCATCATGAACACACTTCAATGGAGCATCATTTCTGAAATATACTTAATAGCATGGCTTGTTTGTTTGTCTGTTTGTTTATTGGGTGGTTCACGACGCACTTTATGCACATTCACGGCTAATGGCGCCGCCCACATTGCTTCGCCGGTGGGCCGCGATATTGGGAAGTGTCCCGAGCGGTACGAGTGTTGAACCCGGGACCTTTGGTACCCAGAGCCCAGCACCTTAGCCACTCGGCCATACCCGCTCCACTGAATAGTATGGCCAATCAGCCACTGGGTGTGAAGTTAATTCAGGGTATTGTAGATTCCCGATTTTGTACTTCCTTCGGTTTATCCTGGTATTAACTTGGGCTTAGCACGAAATGGGCTCTTTTTGCCCTCTGATCTATTCTCCAAACAATTCGAAAACCGCTAGCAATTGTTCTCGTGGATCTTTGCATACCTTTTTCCGAATCCACCCCGCATCTTCACAGATTGGTGCAATACAAATATATGCGATGTGGGGTGACGTCACAATGCGCCATAACGAAACCCTTGTCCGCCAGTTTCAGGTGAGTTTTGGAGGTACGATTCTCAGTGCTCTGAGAGTTGTAATGATAAAGCCAAAACTGTTGTGTCTATGCAGACACAACAGACCCCCCGCCCAAAAAAAAATCTAAGAATGTTTCGGTGACCTGACTATTTATGAGGTCGAGTGGAGGTAGAATGTTATAAGACGCTTCAATGGGTAATATTTCAACGCTAATTGAGTAAGTTAACAAAAGCAAACGCCACGCATTTGAAAGCACTTGGTGGCCTCTACAAGTGTGCCAGTTGTGTTGCCTATATTAGTTCATGTCAGATGAAGAGAAATCAAAATATCTTCACGTGCGTCCACTTCCACAGACCTCAAAACGTATTCCAACATGTTACCGCATGTTGACCCCATTGTGTTAAAATTGAATGAAGCGGGGCAGATGCGAAGATGAATGAAGCGGGATAGCGAAGATGTTACCTCGTGGCATGCTAATATGATTTTGACATTCGCCAGGTCATTCAAGGTCACTGACCCGAAGTGCCCTCTTCTGACTTTTGGGATCCTTTTATTTGTAAAGTTTGACTCGGGGTTATTCTGAATGCCGAATTCGAATTCAGCGTCTAAGATTACCTGTGGATAGCTTTTGGTTACCCAAGTGGGAGCCAGCGATCATTGGTGGAGCTGGATGTCTAGGCCTCAAATTACAGCCCGTGTTGGATTCTGACTGCCAATTTAAAATATTTACTCACGCAGCTGGTCGGTGAACAAGACCTTAAGCCAGAGAATCAGGTGGTGTCAATAAATCTACCTTGGTGAGAGCTTTTGAATCGTATCCATGCTAACCCAGAAAAGTAGTGTCTAGACCTAAAAATGACAACACAACATGTAACTCCTACTTAATCTGACATTTCTCTAGCACCTAATTTTAAACCCGGAGACAAAAGCATTGCATGCTTTGCATTCGTCTCTACGAGACGTATCCAACGACACTACGTTTGGTTTGGTAACTTGTTCGCTTCATGACATAATCTGAGAGGTTCCAGTTAGCGGCGTGTCGTCTGACATCCCAGTCCATGCAGTATTAAGCTCGCTCCAACGATAACAGGACGGGCATAAGTCCCTCATGCACCTTTCGAATACATTGGTGAAAGCCATTCAAGATGACACCTTATTTGTGAGCAGGTATCGCATATGGCTTCGCAAATGAAATTAATTTGCTTCCCTAAAGGCAATTTTCGCTACCTTTAAAAAACTTCTAAGGCAAATATTATTGAATGATTTGACTAGGACGACTGTTAATGGTCATATATCGTGGCCTAATCTATTCCAATCCAGTGCAAGGAATACCTGCTACACTTGAGAGCTTCAAATTACATAACTTTCATGCCCCAGTGCCAAACATAAAGCTGACAAGAAGGGAGCAAAGAAACAACGTTGTCTTCACAGAACAATTTGAATGCGAACAAAAAGCCGACCGAGGCTAAGCAGACCCGATGGGCCATCCTCTCACGCGATTGATTCGATTCCCGGCCTGGATTGTGCAGTTTTTGTCGCTGAGACCTGTCGGCACCGGGAGTGCTGTCAGTGTCGGCTCTCCATCTGCCGGCTCAAGTGCACATCCTGCTGAAATGCACCAAGACAGCGCGTCGGAATGTGAGCGGTCGGGAGCCAAAGCTGCTGTTCCATCGGACAGCCGGTGGGCGCACCCTCAGCCACGCACGCACATATTCACAGTGTTCGGATCAGACAGCAGAGAGCGTTGAACACCTGCCAGTCTGGACAGCTGTCGGGCGGATACACGTCTTGTCACTCTTTCACGATGACAGGGCGACGCTCCGACCTGACCTCGAGTCCGGCTCCCAGTCCAGTTTCCAGTCCAGCTCCCAGTCCAGCTCCCAGTCCGGCTCCCAGTCCAGCTCATCACCAGTCCAGCTCCCAGTCCAGCTCCCAGTCCAGCTCCCTGTCCGGCTCCCAGTCCAGCTCATCACCAGTCCAGCTCCCAGTCCGGCACCCCGTCCAGCTCCCAGTCCAGCTCCCAGTCCGGCTCACAGTCCAGCTCCCAGTCCAGCTCCCAGTCCAGCTCCCAGTCCATCTCCCTGTCCGGCTCCCAGTCCAGCTCATCACCAGTCCAGCTCCCAGTCCAGCTCCCAGTCCAGCTCCCTGTCCGGCTCCCAGTCCAGCTCATCACCAGTCCAGCTCCCAGTCCAGCTCCCAGTCCAGCTCCCAGTCCGGCTCCCAGTCCAGCTCATCACCAGTCCAGCTCCCAGTCCAGCTCCCTGTCCGGCTCCCAGTCCAGCTCATCACCAGTCCAGCTCCCAGTCCAGCTCCCAGTCCAGCCCCTTGTCCCGTCCAGCTCATCCCAGTCCAGCTCCCAGTCCAGCTCCCTGTCCGGCTCCCAGTCCAGCTCATCACCAGTCCAGCTCCCAGTCCAGCTCCTTTCCGGCACCCAGTCCAGCTCCCAGTCCAGCTCCCAGTCCAGCTCCCTGTCCGGCTCCCAGTCCAGCTCATCACCAGTCCAGCTCCCAGTCCAGCTCCCAGTCCAGCTCCCTGTCCGGCTCCCAGTCCAGCTCATCACCAGTCCAGCTCCCAGTCCAGCTCCCTGTCCGGCTCCCAGTCCAGCTCATCACCAGTCCAGCCGTGTGATGGCGCCGACCGACACCGGCTGACACGACCCCCACTCGGCGCCGCCTGGACCACGCGCAAAAAGCGGCACACGTCCACCGCCGAACTCAGTCTGAACACCTCGGACAGGTGACGTCACTGTAAAAAGCGCCGCCCACCGGCCCTTGACCGGCGGCGCCGCTGCAGCACCAGCGCGTCGGGTGGTGCGGCACCCGCGCCGGCCGTGCCGCCGCGCCGCGATCGTCCCGTTAGACGGCTGACGCCGCCGTCCGCGACTGGCGTCGTCGTCGACGGACGGCGACACGATTACGCCGTCAAGCTCGGCTCGGCCCGGGATCGGTCGTCGGCTCGAGCGACTATCAGGCTGGTGGGGTGGTTCAGGCTGGTGGGGTGGTTCAGGTTGGTGGGGTAGTTCAGGTTGGTGGGTGGTTCAGGTTGGTGGGGTGGTTCAGGTTGGTGGGGTGGTTCAGGTTGGTGGGTGGTTCAGGTTGGTGGGGTGGTTCAGGTTGGTGGGTGGTTCAGGTTGGTGGGGCAGTTCAGGTTGGTGGGGAAGTTCAGGTTGGTGAGGTGGTTCGAGCTGGTGCGAAAATTGAAGCTGGTGTGAGTTGGTTCAAGCTGGCGGGACTATCCAAGTTGGTGCGACACGATCCGAGCTGGCGTGAGGTAGTTAGTTCAAGCTGGTGAGATAAGTCAAGCCGGTGTGAAGTGATCTAATGCGGTGGACTAGTATATCCTGTTTGGTTTATCTGGGGTACGGACGCTCTGATGCAGTCGGGATGTGCCGGGAGGAGCGACTATCTGCCGTCTGTTCGACTGATTGGTTGGTTGGATATTGGTTGTACGACACATCGACCGTTGAGTCATGTAGCGTCGCCAATCTCTCACGCCGATTGGTCGCGGGCGAAGAGTAGCGACAGGTGAGACTCGAACCCACAACCTTTCGATTGTGAGACAGGCAACTTACCCCAAGACTATTCGTCCTCCGTCTGTCCGACTGACCGAAAGACTATTTGCCAATCGGATATTCGCTTGGAAACGCATTAGGCTGAATGATGCTGTGACTGCTGAAGGTGCTATTTCTGTGGCGGTGGGCAGTGCCGACCTAGATTAAGCCGACAATTGTGGGCTGGTGTTGCCGTGGTGGCACCGGCAGTGGTGACGGCTGTGGTGACTGCTGTGGTGAATGCTGTGGTGACTGCTGTGGTTGCGGCTGTGGTTGCGGCAGCGAGGGCCGACCAACTGCAGCTCGACAGGAGCGGCTAGGGCCGACCTACTGCAGCTGACAGGAGCGGCTAGGGCCGACCTACTGCAGCTTGACAGGAGCGGCTAGGGCCGACCTACTGCAGCTTGACAGGAGCGGCTAGGATCAACCTACTGCAGCTCGACAGGAGCGGCTAGGGCCGACCTACTGCAGCTCGACAGGAGCGGCTTGGGCCGACCCACTGCAGCTCGACAGGAGCGGCTTGGGCCGACCTACTGCAGCTCGCGTCTCTCATGCAGCTTTGACCGGGCGCCGTGTAAGGCCTCGCCCACATGTAAACACATTCCGGCGCAATTCTCCACACCGTTACGGAACCGGGCAGCCAACAATCACACGGAAAGCCACAATAACTTGACTTCATTTCCAGGTCACGTGCGACCTTTGGCCGGCGGCCGACTGCGCTAGAGGCGTGCACTGCGCGGTGGGTGGTGCCGCCGCTAAGGCGGTAATTTATGGCTGTACCGAGAGTAAGCTGCGGCCGACTGCCCTCCAGAAGAGTGGGTGTAAAGTGTGAACCGCGATGACCCGGGCATCAGGGCGGCTTCGGAGTGGCGTCAGCGCAACAGAGGTGGCGTCATCAAAGTTCGTCCTAGTGGAACATTTTGGCGTATAAGCTGACACAGAATAGACGCCCGAGCCTGTTGGATATCGGCTTTAATGTTGTGACCACAATGGTTTCTAACTGAAAGCTGATGAGGTTCAATCACTCGTATTCAAAGCGTCCATGAATGGGCACTCTGTAGGGTGATGATAAAGTTCGCACTCCCACCTGCAGCCAATCGGCGTGAGAGGCAGGCGATTCTACATGATTTAGCAGTCGAATGCGTCGCAAAGGAACGGAATATTCTTCTGTGAATGAAGCCGATACAAGCATGTGTGGTGAGCTGGTGTTGAATGGTTTATTATCAACGTTCAATTTACGTGGATTTCCAATTTAATTTGGAAGACCAACGACTTTCCCATTCTAGTGCCGCTGACATTTACCGCTAGGCCCCAGTAGTGCTCCCAGTTTGTTCTTGCTTCATTGTATCGCCCTCTCAAGCCTCTTGACTTGGACTTCTGTATAAATTTCGTGCTCAGAGATACGATTAACACTCCGTTCCAACCCGTCTGCAGACGAGTGGTGGGTGGTCGCAGGATCTTTCCAGACGAGTGGTGGGTGATCTCGGGATCTTCCCAGACAAGTGGTGAGTGATCTCGGATCTTCCCAGACTAGTGGTGGGTGATCTCGGGATCTTCAAAGACGAGCGATGGGTGATCTCGGGATCTTCTCAGACTAGTAGTCGGTGATCTCTGGATCTTCCCAGACAAGTGGTGGATGATCTCGGGATCTTCCCAGACGAGCGATGGGTAATCTCGGAATCTTCCCAGACTAGTAGTCAGTAATCTCTGGATCTTCCCAGACGAGTGGTACGTGATCTGGGGATCTTCCCAGACGAGTGGTGGGTGATCTCGGGATCTTCACAGACTAGTAGTCAGTGATCTCGGGATCTTCCCAGACGAGTGGTGAGTAATCTCTGGATCTTCACAACGCAGTGGCACTCAAATCAAGCGTAACTATTTGAAATCTAAAAAGTGTACCGTTGGATGAATCTACCGCAGTCCCCCTACAGCTCCGTTTGCAATCTAACGACTCCTACGATGTTGAGTGGGACAACAAAATCAACGTTTGGTGTGTTTGGGCACATTCTACTGCACTGCTTTCTGACCTAGGCTTGAATGTAGCCCAGTAATGCCAGTTGAGAGGCCGTGGGCCCTCGCTAGCTCTCACAACCTATCAAATCAGCATCGTGATGTCGCATGCAAAATAACGGCGCAAAAATAGCACAGGCCGACATAAATTTGCGACCATTTTCCTGAGAAACTACGCCCGTAGGCCTAATGTGGCAATGTCACCTTATTCGTGTACTTTGGCAGTATTCGGTGATGTACTGCCGAAGGTGCCATCTCGTACCGGTATCTGTCAGAACATGTGCAGGAATCTGTCGGAACATGTCGTGCAAGTATCTATTAGAACATGTGGTGCAGGTATAGACATGCACACGGTATATACATGGCAGGTATTTCATTATTCGGCACCCTTGCCGAACAGTCTTGATCACGCGCTTGACCTCAGGCACACCGCCGTGGCACGTGCTCACGGAGGGACTGTCCAGATCTCTCCTGCCCGGTACCCAGAAGACTTCTCCGGTGACGTGAGGAAAGGCCGTGCCATCGGGGCGCGCCACCGGACCGAAGGATGTCTTGAAAGCAGATCACGCGCGTGAATCCGATGGCATTGACGCTGGCCAGTATTACCGAGCCTCCGCTGTCGGGCCGTCCAGCATGTGCGACCACAAGCAGATGCAAACATAATTAGGCTAGTAAAATTTGTCTTGAAGTGCGCTTGATACTGCTACAGCTTGCCACATGCTGACAAATATTTGTTCTTTGTTACTTTCGCAATGCTGATCATGGTATGTTAAAGGCTTAAAAGGGAATGATTCAGCCGCCATTCTCGCCCTTGCTTTATTACAGCCCAGCCTTAGAAAAACAAAGTTTATCTGAAACTCCATCGGCAGACTCTAAATTCCAAGAAGCGATTTCGTTCTGACTACCCTTTATTGGGACCGAGCCTAAATGCTCATTTCCTACTGAGAGAATCTCATCCAACTAACAAGAATTTGCCGGCAAGATTTGATCACCCAAATTGCTGCTGAATTCTGAAATACTGGCTAATAAATTGACGACATTTTCCTGGAAGTAAGACGAAATGACAGCCGGAAGAGACGATGAGGATGCCGGAGACTGCATGTGGAGACAGTAGTGGAGTCAGACACCGTGCCTGAAGCCAGCTACAGTATCTGACATTGTCTCAGGGGACATCAATGTCAGGCACCGTCCCAGCAGCCAGCTACAGTGTCGGACATTGTCTCAGGGAACAACAAAGCCGGACGCTGCGTCAAGCCACAGCGGCTGGGCTGTTGCTTTATACATTTTGGATGAGCTGTTGGCTTCACAGTGGATCATTTGGCCCGTATTGTCTCATCGATGTAATTTGGAACCCTATGAAATCCTCCCCCTCCTACACCACAATGCCGGAGATCGTTGTAGCTATCGATCCCCCACACGGACAGTCCAATTCAATACTTCTGAGGCCACAACAGTATCAGCTGCAGACGCAGCGCTGTTCACCTTCTCAAGGGACGCGAGTGCGGCGCCAGCAGCAGCACGCCGTTTGTGCTACGCAAATTGTCAGCCGACAGAGCTGGTCAGCTCTGCTGATGTCACGCTATTGTCTCGCCACCTTGTAGGCGCAGTTGGTTGAGACGGCAGTTTTCTCTCCACGCGCTGTCGTGTTGCGTTTCAACTTGTCGGCAGGCGTTTGGAAACACCAGCCGAATAACAAGGAATGCCGGCATTCATGCTATTAAACAAACATGATGCTGAACAATGTAATTTATCGGCGAAAAAAGATCCCGTTGCCGACGCGCGCCTGAATTATCATTCATCATCGTCATCAACGATTGAAATCCTGCCATATAAGCACGCCCGGCTGCCTGTATTGGCCGCTGATATAGGCCGGATATAATAAGGAAAGTCTTTTTCTGGCATCTGTCAGTTTGGCGATGCCGAAGTGGGTTTACAGCCTACTGGGCCATGACCTTTGCTTATCTGTGCTGACACGGTGAGTCTGCAATCACCGCTCAACAGACGCACAGCCGGATATAATGTTCCCATTCGTATATCTAAGCACTCCCTCGTCGATAATGCCTGATTACACCGTGTAACACATAATTTGTCCATGAGTTAAAATAATATATTTTCGGATTTTTTATGGCATAAATAAATACAAATGAGAAGTCACCAAATTCCGACTTCGGCTCTTAGTTCATGAGATCGATCTATTTACTGTGTGTCATTGTAGCTTATTCATTTAAGGGGTTTTCACACTATCAGCTTTAACTCAAATTAATCCTGTTCAGTATAATTTTAATTGATGTTAACACGATTATTATGAGATGTCAATGGCAAAAAATGAAGTTCTCACGAAGGAAATCAAAGAAGAAAGCGAGTGGAGTATAATTATGCATTATAATATATTAATACACCGACAGTGATAGGGTGCAGTGATGCAGAGCGTTGATAAAGAGTATTACTATGGATAATTGATAGAGAATTGAAACACAAATTTTAGCGTTATAGTTTAATCAAACAAAAGTTTGTCTACGAGATTGGCGATTGTATTTCAGGTCACTCTCACGCAAAAGGTTCCAGATATAGTCGCCCATCATACTTTCCTTGTACTGTCCTTGTAGCGTTCCTCGAAAGAGCTGACATCCTGGTGACATATTTCACCTTGTTCTTCCGAGTTCCCATGTTTTCTTTGAACTCATCAAGGTGGGCGTGTAGTACGTGCAGTATCAGCGACATCGGGCAGCCCATGCTCCGGTACGTGTCCACAAGTTCGTGAACGATTTCCCCGTAGTGATCTGCCTTGTGGTTCCCGAGGAAACCTTTGACTAGAGAAACGAAGCTTGTCCAAACTGCCCGCTCAACCTCAGACATCTTCTTAGGAAAGCTGTCGAAGTCAATAAGTCGCTTCACCTGAGGACTAACAATTACTCCTGCTTTGATTTTCGCCTCCTACAACTTCGGGAACAGCTCCTGGATGTCATTCAATTCGAGGGCCACTGATTTGTGTTGTGCAGTAAAACAGCCTTAAGGCTTTTAGATGAACTGTCGATGAAGAGCCGCCAGTCAGAGGTGTTGCAGGGAATGCCCATAGCGTCGAAAAGTTATCTGATGTCATGGCAGTAGCACAACCCATCTCTAAGAGTGAAGAACACTGAACAGCAGCGATGCCACTTCCTCTGGGAAGTAATTCGAACGCTGTCGTCCAGTAAGTCCCACTGCTTCAGTCTGGAAATGAGAAACTCGGCGTTGGACTTTGTCATTCATTTCCATGATGATGTCGTTGATGTTCTCTTGGTTCGGGTAGAAGGGGCACCTTTCACCGACCACCCGGCGTCGACGGCGCGCAGCAGATGACGCACCTTGCTCCTCCTCGGAATCATCATAGCTTGCTTCTTCTGCCGGACAAGACTGATCCCTCAAGGGAGGCTGTGACACAGGTAGATCCGTCGCGTTATGGGGAACAGGTGCAATAGATGACGGAATGTCAGGGTGCTCAATGGGAGGCGCATTCTTCCCCTTTCTTCGTTTTGTTGATCGACGCAGATCTCCCGTGATTTGCACACGGGGGATGCTGTGTGTAAATCGACGTCGGCGTCGATATACAAGCCACCTATATATGATACAAATTGGACAAGCTTATACCACATGGCAAATAAGGCATGGATGTCACAGTCGTCAATATTGTTACGTTTCAATAAAATAATATAGTGCTCAGTTTATCAAAATTGTTTTATATTACTTCAGCCACTCTAACAACATATATTGAGCAATACAAAGTTATTCAACTTACCTTTAATCAAATAGAGTGATAAAAAAACGAACTGCGTAACCATACGCTTTCATTTCTACTGACGCACTAACTTGTTTGTTCCATTAAAGATCGGTTTTCTGCAGTGGGAGTTACCAATTCGTGATATATACTCCTTGAAACGTTACAAATTTGACGATATCGTCATTTCAGATAAAATGTACTTGTTTCGGTAAATACATAGTAAATTCTGAAGCGTTTACTGATCTGTCGCAGATGCCGATATAGGGTTAAAAATAATAATGTTCTTATTGCAACAAAATCGATGTACTGACAACAAACTCGAAGTGTAAAATCACTGACGGCTTTTTCCAGTGATTCGAAGCATAATGAATCGGAAAATAAAGGTTACTGCACAGAAACAAATAACTTTTTTTTTGGTTACACGGTGCTATGAGATAAACGTCCAGTGCCAACCTCTATAGGCACCATCGTGATAAAGATGCAGATCTGCTAAATACGAGCATTCGTCGACTCTGGGCGGTAGCACTACGCCTGGCCACCACATTCCATTGACAGCCAATGGATTGCATAGTAAGCAGACGGTAGACGAAGTAACTGTAGTTCGGCACATTGCAAGCGATTGCCTTTATGAACTTTCTCCAGTTGCTTCGGGAGATGGCTAGGAAGGATCTTCGCAAAGCATGTTTGTTAAAGTCAATCACCTATGTACGGTGGTGTTCATAAGGGGCGCACATTTAGCGACTTAAAAACGATAGTGCAATTACCTACCTTGTAAGCATGATACTATTGGGAGATTAAATGAACAAAAGATTGGCACTACTGCTAGCTATCACTTTTGCTTACTGACAAACATTCCCATCTTCGCCTATCATTGCAGGGCGATAGGCATTGCAGCACGTGCACCGTAATAATAATGGCGATGTGACTGTTACTACACATAGTCTATGAGCTGCAACTGTTCTCGACAGCAGGGCCAATGCAAAAATAGTCGATTAGTGGCACGGACAACTTCAATCAGCATGTTACATTGCTGCAGCTTCAGAAGCTTCAAAGGGCCGGCAATAAGTCTCATTTTCCTGGCAGACCCCGGATAGCGACAGGCCCTGATTATATTGCGCCATCCGTGATCGATGTGAACTTATTTCAGTACAGCTCTGTGCAATGCAGCCTGCCGAACTCCATTAAGCACCAGTAGAAACCGCGCGGTGGAAATTGCCTGGCTATCGGTCCTTGTCACTTGTCTCGTGACCGCATTTAACGGCCGAATTCATACCTGATGTTTTCAGCCTTCAGTGATAGAAACAAGCCTGAAGGATATAAGAGTCTGACCTGCTCTGCTTTGCTGATGGTCACACCTGACATATGCATCGCGTTCTGTCAGAGAAATTGGCATTATGTCTACAGAATGCTGGGGATGTACCAATGCCAGTGTGATGCCCGGGATAGGCTATCGATCCCGTTTATCACTTTTGTCGTGACCGGATTTAACGGCCGAATTCATCATCCGTGGTGTCTTCAGACTTCAGTGATAGAAGCAAGCCTAAAGGTAATGAGAGTCTGATCTGCTCTCGAACACTCCGTCATCCGTGGTGTCTTCAGACTTCAGTGATAGAAGCAAGCCTAAAGGTAATGACAGTCTGATCTGCTCTCGAACACTCCGTCATCCGTGGTGTCTTCAGACTTCAGTGATGGAAGCAAGCCTAAAGGTAATGAGAGTCTGATCTGCTCTCGAACAGTCCGTCATTCGTGGTGTCTTCAGACTTCAGTGATAGAAGCAAGCCTAAAGGTAATGAGAGTCTGATCTGCTCTCGAACACTCCGTCATCCGTGGTGTCTTCAGACTTCAGTGATAGAAGCAAGCCTAAAGATAATGACAGTCTGATCTGCTCTCGAACACTCAGTCACGTCGTCAGATTATAAAACAGGAACCAACAGGAACCACTTTAGGTCTGCTTGAAACTGCTCTACAGCTGTGACTCTTAACCAGCGAGCTGCCGTTGGTCGTTCGACCCCTTTCTGCCCAGGACGAGGCACATTTCCCCCTCTCCCTCTAACTTTTGTTCTATACCACGTGGGGAAGAGCGGTTCTCACCTCACCGGCGCGTAACGCCATCCTTCGTCTATTCAGTGTAGTGTGTTCAGTGTAGTGTATTCAGTTTAGTGTATCCAGTGTAGTGTATTCTGTGTAGTGTATTCTGTGTAGTGTATTCTGTGTAGTGTATTAAGTGTAGTGTGTTGTGTGTAGTGTTCACTATATTCAGTGGTGTAAGAAATATTACCTGTTATCGTTGACCCTGCAGATTGGGTCGAAGAGGCAAAAGTCGAGGTGTTGCAGACTAGCACATCTATTTTTCCGGCTTTGGACTTCTAATCGCTAGCCAAATAACATGTTTGGGAAAACATGGCATAAATAGTTAGCAAGGCTTTTGGCGAACACCATGGCATTATGCAAATACTACCTCAAGGCCAAGGTCGCGCGTAGGATGCGTGGGAAACAACATAGCTTTTCCCTCAGTCAAACGTAATTGTACCATAACACTAAAACTACGAACGATAGTGCGATAAAACACAGACGAATGGTCTCGGAAAGATGCGCTGCAACACGCGGTGCCAAAATACGTGATGAAGGATCACATAGTAGCATTTTATTGGGTAAGGTCCCTCACTTTTAGGGGTACATTTTTAACAACTTATCGACTTCGATACTTTCTGCATTTCTGCGGGAAAAGGACCGGTGAATTCGAATTCAGCGTGAAGCTAGCTTAGAAAACAATTTCTTGCAAAAAGGACAATTTAGATCACACTAGACCCCATGGTTCATTGACCAAAGATTATCTATGTCCTATTGCTATAATGTTGTCGCTGAGTGGGAACAAAGAGTGCTGAATTGAAACTAGCGTTGAGAACTACCCCAGAGGTTAATTGTCTGCAAACAGAGGATCACGTCAGGCAAAGCCGAGTCGCCCGGATCGTTGGCCTAGGCTTGGAACATTGAAAATTGACCTTGAAAGGGTGCAAGCATTGAAATACACGTGGAGTACATGTCAACTCACGCGATGTCATTTAGCTGCTTAAATAGGACGATCAACGACATTTCGGCAATTCGTCATCTCTGTCGAGAGACGAATAGGATTTTGGGTCATATGTCACCAAGCGTGACAGGTGACCACACTTATCTTATGTGTGTGTGTGTGTGTGTGTGTGTGTGTGTGTGTGTGTGTGTGTGTGTGTGTGTGCTATCACAGGTGATCACAGGTGGGTCACCTCCGTGACTTGACCTGATAGCGATCTGAAACGTTGCACGCTTATAGAAGACAATGTACCCCATCATGCATTCAGAGTTTTGTGTTACAGTTGCTTTAGGGGAAACTCTGGGCATGCAAGCGAAAATACAGTTGTGACCTTGACGTGACCTCGTAACCTGACCTGAGGCCACCTAAGCTATGTGGATTTTCTGTTGGAAAATACCTACACATCGATGTGCAACGTGTAGACATCTTTGAAACCCCATTTATGGACAGCTCCGGAAAAAGTACCTTAAGAATACCCGAAAAATAACACTTCTCGAAACTGTTGACATGATTTTGACCTCGTCTAATTCGGTGACCCTGAGTTACAGGAAAACAAATCAATGTGAAGGATTCACTGTTCACTTTTGATAAGGAATTCTAAATTTGAGCGCTTCGCGCTACGCATTCGACGGGTAAATTAAATAAAACATGTAGGTAGACAAAATTGTATCCCCCTCGGTTGTTCCAGGGTCAGCACTTGTCGGTGAATTGCTGTGTTCCTCGGTCATGTCCCCACTCCCCTTGCATAAAACACGGCATGCAATGAACAACGAGCAGTTTTAACGTTCCGATTTTTATGCAATCATTCCCTCAACATTTTCATACTCATACTAGGAAATTTTCCAATTTGGAACTCCTGCTCTTGAGCATCAACTGCTCCTGTGAGCTGGGCTAAGCCGAACGTCAGACTGTGGTCTAATCATATTAAAGTTGAGCCGCCGTTTCATCTGATGATGGAACAACAGTGAGGACAATGTCGTAACTCGTCTCTGCCAGTTCTGAACACACGAGGTCGCAATCTCACTGACCCGACCTCTTGCAGTATATCGTGGCGAGACAGGATTTCCATTTTCGAGGAGGATGCAAGACCAGTCGACCTGAACCATCAGGCCGACCTGAAGAACATACCAGTATGTTCTTCAGGTCGGCTAAAGACTGCTCCGCGTCTGTAAAGAACATAACGGACGTTACGAACGTAATATGGAGAGAGCATTTTGCAGGCATACTAAGCTCGATCGAGAATGAATCGTTGCTGCATGGCCATTCGAGTCGATGCGCCACTAAACCCCCGAAAATGAATCGTTTAAGGGAAAGGTGTCTGCTCCCAATGTGATATCAGAGGTTTTTTTCTCAGTAACTTTGACGTTGAAGAAGTGTCACACGTTTTTTGTTTGTTTGACTGCCGATGGCCTTGTCGAGTGTTGTTTATAAAATGTTCTTTTATTAATCTTGCGGACACGATGGGCTGGATGTTGAGCATTTCAAATGTTCTGACACTGCCTGTGCAATGCATTGATCACTGTGCTTTTATATGATTGCAATACATTCACATTTGCCCAGTAGTTTTACAAAAGGTAGCTCTGCTGCGTGCATATACCAAATGACGCCTCTGACAATCTGTTAGATAACAAATAATTACGGGCCCATTGCACATGTAGGCATAGGATCGAAGTTACTCGAGTTGAGTATTGTGGACAGGAGTCAGTGAGCAATGGCAGCGATGGACCACCAATTTGGGCTCAAAGGGAAACATTCGGTTATAAATATACATCGGAATAAACTGCTGGGTAGGTACTACCCGGTGGCAATGAAGTGATATTCCTCCGTTTCTTTTTTGACGCCGGTAAAGCGTTTGACAAAGTGAACAGTGCTAAGTTATTGGAAAAGCTATGGGCGTAGGAATGGTTAAACATCTCATCAGACATATTTTTTAATTGTATGAATCCCGACTATTCCACGTAAAATGTGGTGAATGTCACAAATTTGAATACTCTGTACAGTCTCAAATGGTATACAGCACCAAAATTGTGTGATCATCCGCGGTGATGGGTGTCACTTTGTGAAGTTGGATGAAGGTGGAGGGGGTTCAAATGACCTTTCTGATGGCCAAAGCTGATCTTAAAACCCTGAAGTGTGCATTCACATGTTAAATGGGCCTACTTGAGAGGAGGGGAATAAATGATTGAGCGGTGCCAATTCAATGATCAAAGGTGCCAGCGGCCCCCTAGCATATGCAAAGGGACACCCCCGTCCGCGGTTCCACGAACTTTAGATAGGGTAGGGTGTCATGACAGTTTTTGTGCCAATTATTTCCATGGCACGTCTATAGGCGCAATGCTTCAGGAAGTTTGAGAGTGAGAGGGAACATGTCCCCGTCCCCACGTTTGCGCCGTCTGTGTCCGTGGACACACTTGCTTAATATTGACGTAGATGACCTATACATGAATCTCAACCGGAATGAATGGTTGAAAGTCATGACATTGTGAGTTGAAGCCACATGTTGTTCTCTGATGACATGGTTTTGTTCTCTCCCACCGCATTTGGTCTTCTGTCATGTACGTGCCAGTGACCACGACACTTCGTATAACACGAAGAGGGTGTTTGCATGGCGATGCTTCCTGTATCTTGTCATGATGCCTTTCTCTCTAAATTATGTTGTTTGCAAGTTTGGAAGCATGTGAATGAGCATACGGAACTTGGTTTCTTCATTGCTAGCTCGCATTAAGCATGCGATGATGAGATCCGAACAAATACTTCCGCAATGTCAGGGCATTGACCTGCAGTGCCAATTCCCTGCTAAGAAACATGTCTACGAGCTCCTATCTGGTCGATAAATATATATATATATATATATATATATATATATATGCGCCTTTTGGTGCTCAGCTGTAAATAATGCTCATTTATGGCATTTGTTGATGTTAGTGTGATGAAAAAAAGTACAGTGTGTCGCAATAATGCAGTATGTTCTTAGAATATGACATTGTGTAAGGCCATGATATTCGTTAATGAAACAGCAGCGTTGAAAGCATGTACATATAAGTCTGCTGGAGTTGTTGTACTCCGATCGTCCAAAGTACCAATTTAATCATGAAAGCGCTTGTTTCCAGTGTTTAATGCTTGGTGCTGGCCTATCCGCAAAAAGAACGGTTGTAAAAGATGGAAATATTATTCGAACTGAATCAGAGTTGCAGCGGCTGATGACATTTGCATCTGTGTCCTGAAATATTCATAAGCTTGCTGTCCTGATTCTTGGATAGCTTGCCATGAGAATACCCAACATGAAAAGAACTTGCAATTGTGTGTGTGTAGTCAAATAGGACATACTATTGGATCCGAAACAGGGTTCGACATTAAAAGAGAAATTAAAAGTGAAAACAAAACTGTTCAACGAGTAATAAATTGAACAAGCTTACCATTGAAGGAAGACATAGCTCACGAAGGCAACAAGCATCTTCGAAAGATGAGCAAGCTGATTACAAGCTGATTACAAGCTGATTACAAGCTGATTACAAGCTGATTACAAAGAGTGTCTGTAGCGCCGTCTGATTTCGAGCGCGCCGATGCCATTCGAATGTTCCCGAATATTTGCACAGTATTATTGAACTATTCGAATAATCTACGATTCCAATAGGTTTCGACGTGCTTGGATGTTCACTTTCATGCTGTGTGCTCATCAGAAATAGTGATTGCTCCCTGTGTGATTTGGCCGGCGACCGAGGCGTCGCGTACATGGCCGCCAACGAGACATGCCCGACGAGCAAATATCGCATCTCGCAGCGGCTTCGGCCGCTGGCTCGCGTTTATTCGTGTTTATTTTCGCTGCCAACTGATTGGACCCGTGGCACAGCCACGGCCAACCTGCCCACGTGCCGGCACCGGCACACTGTCGGTGCCGACACGTGGGCAGGTTGACAAACGCTATCCTTGTGCAGGTCGCCGTCCCAGGCGAGCCCACGGGCCGCCTTGGTTAAGGCGCGCAACAACTGCGCAATCGGTGCAGTGCGGACGTCGGTGCGGAGAGGATGATGAAAGAAACGTCAGGTGCAGGATCGTCAACGGGTGGGTTGGTACGGGTGGGTGGATTGGCCCCTACCACCTCTGAAATACCTGGAGGAAATCGTTCGTTCTGTTCAGGGCCGAACGTAATCAGTTGATTCGTCCTCCATCACTCGAGTGGCTGCCGTTACCTAGTGGTTTCCCACACGACTCGCAGCAGCGCTGAGGTTTTCATGGTATGACTTCAGCTCGACGATGAGTGAGATTAGTCAAGCGTCTTGTAACGATTATCTCGTCCATACCAGGCTGGCTGTTGGCCATCGAGGGCCACGTGCACAGCGGTGACCACAGTACCGCGTGTTCATTGTCTGGTGGTCGGACCACGGCCTGGTGCAGCTCATGATTACCACGAAGACCGCATTGTCAGTATCGGCCCAGGCCGCGTGACATCACTGTCGCAAACAGATGGCGCCCCGTTCGCGACCTGCCAGCTGGCTGCGTGACCTGGGGTCGGCCGCGAGGTCACCTATTCGCCGTGACCCGGGGCCGGCGCGCGGCCAAGTCTGCAACTTCTCACAGTTGTTCTCTGACATTGACGCTGCGTGGCACCTGCCGGCGGCTGGAAAAATACACCCGTCGCGTGCGGATTCATTAGTGCAGGCGACGGCACTCGAATTAACGAGATCACGTCACAGGTCGTAACTTATCGTCTGTAAATCTCGGACGTCTAAATATCTGCGCGCCTCGGATCGCGCCGGTGGCACCTTTGTCATCCACGCAGTTGCCGGCGAGCGGATCTTTCTGCACGCTGATTCACGTTGGCTGCCGCCCAGCGGTTGGTGCTCCACCCAGCAGTCCGACACGTGATGCGAAAATACGATCGAATTCACCGCCGTTGCCTACGCGACCTCAAACATACGTCACCTTTAGTGTCTTCAGTCCATGTTGCCGCCGTCAGCCGGTTGTATCCGCTCAGGATTTACGGCGCTGGGAATCGCAGGCTTACGGTGAATGTGACGTCACCAGCCAACTGGTCCGGGTGTATTCGCCGAATCACTGTCGTCTGCCACAGAACGGGGTCAATGACCGGCCACCAGCCATCGATGGAGGCCCATGCATATCATTTCATCTCGCTTCCGAGCAGCAAATACGGAACGGGGCATGTACAATATACATATCGATCAAATGTCTTCTTCCTGCTACATCTCAGCTATACTTCAGCCCACTTGCTTCATTTGCTTATGCCATAACTATACTCGTGGCAGAGGGTAGCTATTTAAGAACAAGTACGGCAGTCGTTTGCCTCTCGGCACATCTCCTATATCTTACAACCACCGGCAGAGTTAAAAATATTCACCCTCTCGCCTACTGATGTCAAAATAAGCCACCTCCACTCAACTGCTTTCGCCGTTTTGGCCTTTCAACAAATGGGAGGAACCTTCGAGATGGAGAGAAAAACGAATATTTTCCCTTCGTGGCGTCCCTCGGCGAGATGTGTCTGTCTGTGGTGTCAGTCACGCCGCGGAGAACTACTCACGCCAACTGCACAGTGAAGCATCAGTTACAGCACACCGTGCCGGCTATGTGGTCCTGGCTAGTGCTTAGAAAGTACCCAAATGTTATATATATATATATACATATATATATATATATATATATATATATATATATATATATATATATATATATATATATATATATATATGTATATATACATATATATATATATATATATATATATATATATATATATATATATATATATACATATATATAATTTCCCATGCCATGTCGAAATACCAAAATAGACTCACGTGAACAGGTAGCTGGCCTCTTGGTACATACCAATTGCAGCTGCTGTCAAGCTTCCATTAATTAAGGTGTCTGCTTGACACTGGCTAATTCGCAGCATGATTGCTGTTGTGCTGTGAATGTGAATGTGGAAATTATCCGTTGCCAGATACTGGCAAGAATGTTGTCGCCATGCGAATTGGCTGGGCTGTCGGATAAAACACAAACAAGCTTAATACATACAGAAGTAGTGTGGCGGGTAGTTGAATCAATTGAACCTTTCTATGCCCGCCGCTATCGCATCCCCAAATCCGTTGTTCCACCGGTACCATAACGGCTCCGTGGCATGCAATGCTACTGCCATATCCACCTCTCTGCGACATCACGACTCCTACAAAAACGGTTGCTAAACCCGACGACGACGATAATCGCAACTCTTCAATCAGACTGAGTCTGGCAGCAGATCTGCCGCTACTGCCATTGCCTGTGGCCCAACTACTTCCTTCAATCGTCGTTGGGTGCCCTCATTAACGCTGGATGTGGTAGCACTGCCGGCGACGGCCACACTGGCTGCGGCACTTGTAACCGTAGCTCGGCTGTTGCCACAATGACCGTACCATCGAGAGAGCTGACTGC
The DNA here is from genome assembly GCA_034440615.1 of Ashinkailepas kermadecensis. NCBI lineage: Eukaryota > Metazoa > Arthropoda > Thecostraca > Neolepadidae > Ashinkailepas > Ashinkailepas kermadecensis. Next base: position 56,732 of record JAOTOM010003617.1, read on the forward strand.
CACACCGCATGTGGTGTCATTGCTGACTGCCACCACGGTGGCATCCAGCTGCATTTGCTGTTATTCATAAATATGTGATTTGTCTGACATGGGTTCCCCGAGTACCTCTATTTTATGCTGAAGTGGTGTCAGGCGACTACGTTCTGAATATCGCGTGGCACCATACAGCTCTGTTCTGCAGGTCTGGTGGTGCCTCTGCTCTGTCCCGCAGGTCTGATGGTTTGTCTCCCCTGTCCTGCAGGTCTGATGGTGTGTCTGTCCTGCCTTACAGGTCTGATGGTGTCTCTACTCTGTCCTGCAGGTCTGATGGTGTCTCTGCTCTGCCCCGCAGGTCTGATGGCGTCTCCCCTGTCCTGCAGGCCTGATGGTGTGTCTACTCTGTCCTACAGGTCTGATGGTGTCTCTCCCCTGTCCCGCAGGTCTGATGGTGTCTCCCCTGTCCTGCAGGCCTGATGGTGTGTCTACTCTGTCCTACAGGTCTGATGGTGTCTCTCCCCTGTCCCGCAGGTCTGATGGTGTCTCCCCTGTCCCGCATGTCTGATGGTGCCTCTCCCCTGTCCCGCAGGTCTGATGGTGCCTCTCCCCTGTCCCGCAGGTATGATGGTGTCTCTCCCCTGTACTGCAGGTCTGATGGTGCCTCTCCCCTGTCCCGCAGGTCTGATGGTGTGTCTCCCCTGTCCCGCAGGTCTGATGGTGCCTCTCCCTTGTACTGCAGGTCTGATGGTGCCTCTCCCCTGTCCCGCAGGTCTGATGGTGTGTCTCCCCTGTCCCGCAGGTCTGATGGTGTGTCTCACCTGTCCCGCAGGTCTGATGGTGTCTCTGCTCTGCCCCGCAGTCTGATGGTGTCTCCCCTGTCCTGCAGGTCTGATGGTGTGTCTACTCTGTCCTGCAGGTCTGATGGTGTGTCTACTCTGTCCTGCAGGTCTGATGGTGTGTCTACTCTGTCCTGCAGGTCTGATGGTGTCTCTCCCCTGGCCCGCATGTCTGATGGTGCCTCTCCCTTGTACTGCAGGTCTGATGGTGCCTCTCCCCTGTCCCGCAGGTCTGATGGTGTGTCTCCCCTGTCCCGCAGGTATGATGGTGTCTCTCCCCTGTCCCGCAGTTCTGATCGTGTGTCTCCCCTATCCCGCAGGTCTGATGGTGTGTCTCCCCTGTCCCGCAGGTCTGATGGTGTCTTCCCTGTCCCGCAGGTCTGATGGTGCCCTTCCTGGAGCAGGTGGTGGCCAGCGTGTCGGTGCTGACCATCATGGCCATCTCGATGGAGCGCTACTATGCCATCTGTAAGCCGCTACACGCCGGCTACACGTTGACCAAAATGCGCGCGTTCGTCGTCATAGTCGTCGTCTGGATCGCGGCGACGATCACCTCCAGGTCAGGTCACGCAACACCTGTCGAGGATAGCCTGAGCCATTCCATGTTGAGGGTGGATGTGGGATTTTCTCGCGACATCCACAAGGGCCCCTTTTAGGGCTGCCGGTAGGGGTCTGGTAAGGGGTCTGGCATGAAGCCCTCGTGGATGTGGCGATTTTCCCGCGACATCCACTAGGACCCCTTACAGGGTCGACGGTAGGAATCTGGTAAGGGGCCCTCGTGGATGTGGCGATCTTCTCGCGACATCAACGAGGGCCCCTTGCAGGGCCGCCGGTAGGAGTCTGATAAGGGGCCCGGCACAGCGCGGAGCTTCTTGTCATCACTGATAATACACTGTTTGTGGAGCTTCGATGCAAAACAATGGCCGGGCTATGGCAGGTCAGATACATATTTAACTGCCCATTTTAATTCTAGAGAACCGGACGATTGTCTCTTGCAGGTCGTTGTAAGTCGTGTCTGTCAAGCTTTAGGGGAGCTTTAGAGGATTGTCTCTGACGTGACATATTACCTAAGTAAGTGACGAGGCGAAAAAGATGTTCCTAAGCTCACTATGTATTTTGTTAATTCTCGTAATAATTTCTGGTGGCTAGTGATCATACGTACACATAAACATATCATACATACTGGGAGATCCTATTTTCTGTCCCATTAGGAACAGCTTCATGTACGCACTTGCTCTTTGATTAGCGGCCGTCAGTTCGCCGTCAGTTCGCCGTCAGTTCGTGCAGTCATGCACATGGCGAAGCTATCCCAGTTTCTCGGGCCTGATGAACAGAAGACTGCTCGGGTGGCGCAGGACACGGCAATGTCACCGGACCCAAAGAGAGAGAGAGAGAGAGAGAGAGAGAGAGAGAGAGAGAGAGAGAGAGAGAGAGAGAGAGAGAGAGAGAGAGAGAGAGAGAGAGAGAGAGAGAGAGAGAGAGAGAGAGAGAGAGAGAGAGAGAGAGAGAGAGAGAGAGAGAGAGAGAGAGAGAGAGAGAGAGAGAGAGGGAGAGAGAGGGAGAGAGAGGGAGAGAGAGAGAGAGAGAGAGGAGAGAGAGGAGAGAGAGAAAAAAAAGAAGAAGAAAAAAAGAAGAGAGACTGGAGACGAGAGTTAGATACGAGACGAGATGGAAGCGAAGAAAACGGTGAAAATGTTAATGGGCTTTTAAAACGCATTTGCAGTATAAAAATGCACGTAAAGCTGCCCGACCTGGTGGCTTCAGAGGTGGGACCATGGCAGACAGCGCAACTTAACCGACTTAATTGGAGGACGAGCGACCCTCAACTGGCTGACGGCAATAGACGGGATACAAGTTCAGCTATATTTCGAGCCGATGCAAGGCTGTCTGAAGAAAGCCGGTCGAAGCCGTTTCATTCACGCCATCTCGCGATTCCCAATAACTTCCAGACGGCAATAGAACCAAGACGTGTGGGATTCCAGCAAATACTTGGCAAACACTTGGCACGGCAGGATGTGGCTCGCGTGATGAAGTTTGAATAGGGATTTGGCACTCGATTAGACTGCTGATTGAAGCCAAATTGAGGACAATCTCGCCCTGAATGTGTTGCTGGGTGCAAGCTAGGAGCTGTTAGGCGACTAACGTGAGGTAGAGAGCACAATTTTGCAAAGAAAGACAGAAAGCAATATTTCCAGTTATCTGATAGGCGATCTTTATTACTTTGACAACCATGGTGGATTACTTGCAGCGAATTGAGTCGATGAACTATAATTGGGCTACACCTAAGTAGCGGTATAGTTGTAGCGTACCTATGTAGCGGCGGAGCATCGGTAGGACACAATACATCCATACTAACGTAATGTTGCAGATTTATCCCTCCCAGAGAATAAGCGCTGTGAAGCAGCCGGTATAGTGGCGATATGTGGCTATGTGATCTTTCCTTTCGATTAATGTTCTCAAAGTTATCAATCCTCACCATCCGAGGAAGAGGGAAGCTACCCCAAATGGTTTCTGGTGACCACCGGAAAACAGTATCTGGCAGCGCTTAGTCGTTTGGCCCAAATGGGTGCGAATTCTTGACAGATCTTCCGATGAGCGATCATTGGCTAGACCATGTCACCTCACGGGCTCAAGTGATTGACATTTCATGTCTAAACATTCTCAGACCACACCGTCTCAATTGTGATCTTGCAAAGAAGTCATCGACGCTGATCGGCATCGGATGATGTTGTCGGTAAGCATGCAATGATGAAAAATGTACGACTTGAATTCTAGCCAGGTGATCATATATGACCAGATCGACGCTTTCAGTTATCATATACAGTCAGTTTGACACTTATGGTGATTGAAATTAGTCAACTGGACACTATCTCGGTAATCGCACGATCACTGAACTGCTCGGATATCGATCCTGGCCAAGGTCTTTCTTCACGCGCAGCATTCCACATCAAGTATTATTGGCAAGGTATACCGAGGTGTGCACCATCTCCCACTGACCTAGCACACGTGCGGAGATCCACCATCGTGAGCACAGGTGGTGTCCTCGAGGTCAGTCAGCTTCTTATGGTGCCGTATCTGAGGTCTGATCTCTGCGGGCTTTGACGAGTAGCACCATTGGAGTGTTCGAAACGTTGACAAGTGAATTGGACAGGGTAAGTGATTTATTTGCCGGTTGGGGTCCGGTTTAGTCGATGCACATGCAGACCGGTTTGTCTGCCTGGAACTTCGACGAAATTGATTACGTGGTATTTCAGGATGCACAAAAATGCTTCTTGCGAACTTGACAAAAGTGGATCCAACATCGTTACTGCTGTAGGATTTACGAGCGTTAGGATGTTGTGACCATACGATAGTCTCCCTGGTATTGTAAGCAAACGAGAAGCGAATCTCAGCTGCAGAGTGTGAAGCAAAGCTGCCCGCTGCACCAGACCCAAAATCCGTGTCAACGGTTACCTTCCAGGCACTCGACAGTTGGTTTATTACGAGCATATCATCGACAGGTCTGTCCGAATTATGAATTAAGTTTTGCAGATAGCAACAAGCCACAGCAATCAATGAATTAATGAGCAACAAGAACTCAATTGTTTAAACCAGTAAACTACGGACATGTAGCGCAGAAAGCCCCTGTTGAGAAGCAGAACAACCATGGTATGCAGGTCACATCACAGCAGCCGGTGTCCAGCAAAGCAGCACCCCTAGCATATGTAGGGCCTCTCATTCTGCGCACAGTTCAGCACCTGCCATGGCAGATGCCTGTTCGGTTGGAGAACGTCAGCAGCGGGAAGCGATCGTAGACGACTGTTGCGTGTACGAGGAGTAGCGGGAAGCGATCGTAGACGACTGTTGCGTGTTCGAGGAGTAGCGGGAAGCGGTCGTTGACAACTGTTGCGTGTACGAGGAGTAGCGGGAAGCGGTCGTAGACAACTGTTGCGTGTACGAGGAGCAGCGGGAAGCAGTCGTAGACAACTGTTGCGTGTACGAGGAGCAGCGGGAAGCGGTCGTACACAACTGTTGCGTGTACGAGGAGCAGCGGGAAGCGATCGTAGACAACTGTTGCGTGTACGAGGAGCAGCGGGAAGCGGTCGTAGACAACTGTTGCGTGTACGATGAGTAGCGGGAAACGATCGTAGACAACTGTTGCGTGGACGAGGAGTAGCGGGAAGCGTTCGTACACAACTGTTGCATGTACGAGGAGCAGCGGGAAGCGATCGTAGACAACTGTTGCGTGTACGAGGAGCAGCGGGAAGCGGTCGTAGGCAACTGTTGCATGTACGAGGAGCAGCGAGAAGCGATCGTAGACAACTGTTGCGTGTACGAGGAGCAGCGGGAAGCGATCGTAGACGACTGTTGCGTGTACGAGGGAGACGCACCAAGAATCCGTCCACGACGGCACTCACGCTGGCGGATGATACTTCAAAGTAGACATGTGTTTACTGGGGTGTACAATCAGCTAGCTTAGTGAAGGAGACTGCAGTTGGGATGATGATGCTAGCCACATGCTAAATCGATGTTGTAGGAGCTCAAACCGCGCAAGATGGATCGCGACATCACCACTCCAAATAACACCGGCGTATTCAATGATGGATCAAGCATGAATCTTATGCGCAGACAGCAGAGCTTGGTGGTTGAATTTGACTTGTTGATTGGTTGGTTGGTTATTGGTTTTTACGACACGTCGACCGTTGAGTCATGTAGCGTCGCCAATCTCTCACGCCGATTGGTCGCGGGCGAAGAGTAGCGACAGGTGAGACTCGAACCCACAATCTTTCGATTGTGAGACGAGCATCTTACCCCTAGACCACTCGTCCCCAATTTGATTTGTTGAGGGCATGCTGGCATCCGCATGTTCCACACGAGAAGGCCAGCTATCGTGTTCGCCTTCGGGAATATGACGTCGGCATGTTGATCAAAAATGAGCTGAAATTCAAAAGAACACCCATCTCATCCATCTGCTGACAGCGCTCCAACTGATGGCCGCACAAAGCGTTCAAGTGGTCGAAACGAAACGTGCGATGTGTAAAGGAGATGGATTTGCATTTTGATGGGCTGAGTTTTAGCCTCCATATCCGAGACCATTGGCAAAGGTTATCCCGATTCATCTGAAGAGAATCAACGCAACCTTGTGATTGGATTCTGTGATAAATGTTAATATAATCCGCACAGATCAGACAGCCGTTTTGTGTGTGATTAAGGACGTCAGCAACAGAGCAGGCAAAGAGCTGAGGCCCATAACGCTGCCCTTCGGCACGCCAGCCAGCGCTGGAACCCAATCAGACTGCGTGCGGTTGAAAACTACGGACTGGGAGAGACCGGTTAAGTATGATTGTAGCCAGCTGAATGCAAGACCGGTGCTGTGTCTCAGTGCTCCAGTCACGAGTGATTCTGCTTGTGTAGTAGTAACTCGTGGTTGGCACTGGCTAAAGCGGAAGAATAGTCCGTATATGCTGCATCTGTGTGTTCTCCCTTGAACATCGATGGTCAGCAATGTTTTAGAAAGCGATAAATATTTGTGGCACAGGAGCGTGCATGCTAGGAATCAGGCTGTCATGCACGAAGCAAACTCGCACATGACTTTGTTCCAAGTCTAACAACAGATGGACAGAAGGAACACCGGTCGATCATTTTCAGCCAGCTTTTTGGTATTATCTGAGCAGGCTTCATACATGCTGCTATTCCCATGTCCTTGAAAAGTCTGAAAAGTTATGTCGTCGCAATGGCAGGCTGCGAGATCGATGACCTCACAATCAGAGAAGAGCTGCAGAGGAGAACCAAGGGGAGGAATGCCGCGGATGTGCATCCAGATACTTTGCACTCCAGAGGCTTATCCATTGTTTAATACAACGAAGAATGGCTCTTAGATGCTCCTGGGTTTTAGACATTGCGTGTAAAGAAAATATACGACCTTCAATATACCAGGAGGCGCTGAGTTGACATCAAAAGTAACGACAAAGATTATACTTTATTACTCAACGTTTCGGCCAGGGGCCATCGTCAGGAGTGATTAAAAAAGCTGAAGCTTAAACAATTGAAAAAAGCACGCAGAAAAAAGCGTGCAAAAAGACACGTGGAATGCAGAAAAGCCTCCTCAGTGGCGCAGACACTCACAGAAACTCCAAACCAGAAACAAACTATGCCAAGAAGGAATCCTCTGAGGAAGCCCGAGCCGATGGTCCATATACATATCGATGCATACACTCACGCACATATATAGACATATATCCAATATAACGCGTAATATATACTATATATAATTTATGTTTATGTAATTTTATATGATATACCAAGACGTGGTTTGCGTGTTTAGTTGCGGCCGTAGATTACGTATATGTAGAGATTCGAGGACCTTCAGATCAGCGTTGTCCCTGGCTGTTGCTAGAATTTCTACGTTGAAGTTTGTAGAACTTCAAACTTATAGGCTCACCAAAATTCTGGGGAACATCAAGATGCACCAAGGAGACAAGAAAGCTGCAGAGGCACACATGGGAGGAGGTTTACAGAGGCGAACCAAGGATAAATGCTGTAGAGTCCAAAGACCAATCGAATCTAAGGACTTCGTAAAAGGGGACGAGAGCTACATAGTTGCACAAAGGTACTGGGGAAGGAGGGTGCACTCAGGAGACGGAGGGCTACAGAGGAAAACCTAGGGGAGGACGACTGCAGAGGCGACGTCAGATGCTGCGGGGTACACCTTCGAACTGAAAGGGAAGAGAGTTAGCAGAGGCACACCCGAAACAGGGGGGAGGGGGCTGAGAGTGCACTTAGGGGAACGAAAAAATGCGGAGGTGCACCCAGGAGACGTGAGCTCGCCTGTGAAACTGCACTCAAGAGTGCAGCTTCACAAGCGACCACAGGATCCTATCAGAGACCAGGAAATGGGGACGACAATACACAGGCGCACCCAAGTTCTGAGGGGGGGGGGGACTCAGGAGACTGGAACTCCGTGTAGGCACACTCAGGGGAGGAGAGCTGCACAGGCGACTCAGGGGATGAACGTTGCCGACGTACATCCTCGAACCCCGCAAAGGGAGGAGTTAAGCTAGATGCACCCAGAACCAAGCGGAGGAGGGTGCATTTGGGGAAATACAGGGCTGAGGAGGCGACCACAGGAGAGGAAGGTGTCGGAGCAGGATCTATGAGATAAATGTGTCAGATGCGCATCGAGGAGGAGCCTAACAACAGCCATCAAATTGGAGCTTCGCGCTGGTTTTCGACTTCACAGGCGGGCCCGGGAATCGACAATGGCAACACACAAAAGAGCTACATTGGTTGGTTGGTTGGTTATTGGTTTTACGACACGTCGACCGTTAAGTCATGTAGCGTCGCCAATCTCTCACGCCGATTGGTCGCGGGCGAAGAGTAGCGACAGGTGAGACTCGAACCCACAACCTTTCGATTGTGAGACGAGCATCTTACCCCTAGACCACTTGTCCCCAAAGAGCTACATTGGAACGCCTAGAACGTAAGGGCATGGTGTAAAGGCGGGTCCATGCACGGACTAACGAAGCACACACTGAATTCCATCCTTTCCAAGTATTCAATCCCTTGAATCCAGCCTCCTTTGCCTGGTCCTGGGTACGCCTGTGTTAACTCTCTTCCTTTTTACGGAGATCGAAGACATACCTTCCAGGAGCGTCAATTTCCGTAAAGCATTGCGGATGGGGAGTGGGAATTCATACAGACAATGGGGACCGAATTCGATTGGAGGGACGTCCATAGAGGTCGATGTTAAATATTGAATCATTATGAGTCGAGCCAACATCATGAGGAGGGGGGACGCCCCCTCAAAAGTTCACCGATAGACTCCCATGATACCCATGGGGCGTTCCTCCCCCGAGTTGACCTCCGTAGCCCTCCGGAGTGCGCCTCTGCAGTCCTCGACTCTCCTGAGTGCACTTACTTTTCCGATGAACTTGGTGTGCCCCCTAAGCTTTCACCTCATTTCATAGTTCCTGAAATGTTCCTGGAAGCGTCTGTGGAGCATTCCTCCCTGGGCTGGCCTATGAAGGCCTACTCACCCGAGTGCAGCTTTGCAGCTTTCCTCTCGCCTGAATGCATCCTCCTCCCCCAGGACCTGAGCGCGCATACGCAACCTTCATCCCCCTTTACAGAATTCCTGGATTCACGTCTGCAACATTCCTCCCCTGGATTCGCCTCTGCAGCACTCCTCCCCAAGATGTACCTCTGTAGCCCTCCATATCCTGGGTGCACCCTCATTTTCACAGTACCTGGGCGCGCCTATGTGGACTTAACACTCCCTCCTTTTCCAGAATTAGTAGATGTACCTCTGCTTCTCCTGAGCACACTCTCTCTTTCTCTCTTTCATGAACCCAAGTGTGTCCATGCAACATCCCCTTTTACAAAGTACCTGAACGCACATCAGTAGCATTCCTCGCCTTGGCTCACCTCTACAGATGCCCTCTGATTGTGAGGCCAGATATATCTCCATCTGTTATTGTAGCATCATTCATCCAGAGGCTTCTGAAGGGTGCGACATATAGCAGCGGGTGTGAAGCCTGCTCAAATAAGAAAGGGTCAGAAAGTGGTAACCTTGTGACCCTTAAGACAGCTATAGCACAGTGACCCGTTTCCACCCGGAGGGGGCAACACATCGCGTGGACCGCCTATGCATCGTTTCCAGCGTGATGTAAAGCCACATGCCCACGCTCTTTTAGAATGCGGCCGCTTAGTCCATCTGAGATGCGACCTTGAGATACACGGTAGCGTTCGTCAGATCAGGGACGCAGACAATCAGTGCGTCAGGCAACATGCACAGGAAGGGGTCACAGCACTTGCGAGCCGAGCAGCGATTGAAACAATTAGCACGCTCTACATCGCCCTTGTACTCGTTCACGTCAAACTCACGCACGGGCGAGGTTTGTTGTGATGATGTGATGTGATTGCTTTCACAAACGAACGTTATTTTATTGCTTAGGATCGTCTTCACCTCGCTTTAATTGTAGCGAAATGTATGCAACATTCACAAGTTTCATGCATTCTGCGTGTGCGAGTTTCAGATGTACATGACATCTGATGACTGTTTTCTTTGCAGTCCGATCCTGTGGATAGTCCAGTTCAAGATTGTGGACTACATCGACAACTCCAAGGTTCCCACTTGCACCACCATGGCCAACAGCATGCTGACCATGATGTACTACGTCAGCAAGGACGTCATCTTCTTCTTCCTGCCGGTGCTGGTGCTGCTGGCGGTGTACTCGGTCATCACGCTTCACCTGATTCGCGAGCCCAGCACCGACCGCCCTAACTTCCGCATCTCGCACAACTACGACCCTCGGAACGGCGCCGAGACGAGCGCCTACCGGGCGCGCAAGCAGGTCGTGTTCATGCTCATCGCCGTCATCATCTGCTTCTTCTTCTGCATGCTGCCGTCGTGCATGTTTCGACTCTTCATCATCGTCGCGTCGAGCGAGACGGTGACGTCGCTCGGCTGGGAACTGTACCACAACATCAGCTTCTTCTGCCGCATCATGACCTACGTCAACTGCTCCATGAACCCCATCCTGTACAACGTCATGTCGTCCAAGTTTCGCGAGGCGTTCCTGAAGGTGCTGGGCGTGCCGCCGGCCGGCCGCCACCTCAGCAGGCAGAGTACCTTCAACACGACCTCGTCCAACAGCTCGCGGCTCAACAGCGTGCTGCGCTCGGAGGCGGTGGGCTCTCCGGCCGCGGCCGCCGCCGGCCGCTACGGCCGCCAGAGTAGCTGCGTGTCGGTGCTGAGTAGGGCTGGCGGCCGCGCCGACAGCAGGAACGGCGCCGGCGACCGCCACTTCGGCTCCTGGCAGCTGGAGCGCGTGCACAGTCACGACGGCGCGGCGCATGTCATCAGGGAGGCGAGCGTCAACGGCACTGGCGCCTGCGTCTGAGGGTCGGACGTGCTCGCTGGCGCCTGCATCTGAGGGTCGGCCGTGCTGGCTGGGGCCACATCTGAGGGTCGACCGTGCTCGCTGGCGCTTGCATCTGAGGGTCGGACGTGCTCGCTGGCGCCTGCATCTGAGGGTCGGTCGTGCTCGCTGGCGCCTGCATCTGAGGGTCGGCCGTGCTCGCTGGGGCCACATCTGAGGGTCGGACGTGCTCGCTGGCGCCTGCATCTGAGGGTCGGCCGTGCTCGTTGGCGCCTGCATCTGAGGGTCGGTCGTGCTCGCTGGCGCCTGCATCTGAGGGTCGGACGTGCTCGCTGGCGCGTGCATCTAAGGGTCGGCCGTGCTCGCTGGCGCCACATCTGAGGGTCGGCCGTACTCACTGGGGCCTGCATCTGAGGGTCGGACGTGCTCGCTGGCAGGGGCGACGCACCGGCAGGACAGGTCCCCTGCGACACTCACTTTACAGGTTCTGTCGGCACTCATTGTGCAGGTCCCCGGCAGGACTCTGTGTTGGACACCACAAGGACACAGGTGTCCCAGGACGATGTCCGCGGTGTCCGAGGACGATGACCGTGGTGTCCAAGGACGGTGACCGCGGTGTTCGAGGACGGTGACCGCGGTGTTCGAGGACGGTGGCCGCGGTGCTCGAGGACGGTGGCCGCGGTGTCCGAGAACAGTGGCTGCGATGTCTGAGGAGACGGTGTCAGTCGTGGCCGACAGACTCCGCTGTGGTGCTGGCGCGTCGTCACCGACGCCCGCTTCTGTGAACAAAGGTCTGACAAAGAGCATGGTCTGTCGCACAGCGACAGCAGCGGATACAACTTGCTTTCAGAAGGATGGTTGGGTCAGGAAGCCTGGTGGCTGCGGTTCCACTCAGTGTACATTCTGACCCCGTCTGTGGACCAGTCTCATACCAGCAGCACTCACACTACAATGACATTTTGAATGACTTATTTCGGAGATATTTTGCTTAACATTCCGTTCATCTGAGTTTGGGGATGCACGCAGCCAAGAGATGTGCGAAATATTCCACGAACTAGTCACGCATTTGAATCGCACATGCGGCGCATGCGGCTATCCATGTGGGACTGAACAGCTCAGTCAAGTCGAAGGTTCCAGAGCCCTCAGCCCACGACCAGCATAGGACTACTGTTTTCCCGTCCATCCCTAGTTTTCTCCGCAACATCGCCAGAATAACTCCCGAGAGTCAGCTGCAGTCGACAATAACTTCAAATTAGCACCAAAGGTGTCTTCGCAAAATCACTGATTTGCTTTCATCCTGTATGCTAACAAAACACCACTAGATAATTAGGTGCTGTTATATGGTTCGTAATAGTCATTGCTCAAGACAGATAAGACAAGATCGAAATGTTGAAAATGACCAATTTCGGAACTGTGACCCCAATTCGCAGAGAGCAAGCCTTGCTTGCGACCCCGTATATGCCATGGTGTATAATTATTCCACTTGCTACCAGTCCTGGAAAGATATATTGCTGTTCGGCAAAGTTGTGTATATTGTAGAAGTGGAGAGTGCATCCACTCGACATCAGGATTAGTGGCCGTCTTCTGCCCACTTAAAGCCAAAATAGAATCATCAAGACAGCAATGACTGACATGTTCTAATTGTAGCAACGTATCGCCCGAGATCTACAGAGGAAGCTACTTGAACATGTGAGAAACTACTTAAAGATGATGCAGGTAATCCACAAACCTCGGAATCTACTCTTTCATATGGTTCGTATACGTTTTAGGAAACGTTCAAGACCCAGTGTTGGGCTAAAGTACCCGTTGTTCTATTACGTCAAATATGTATTTCTCCTTCTTTTTATCTTTTTCCTATAAAAACATCCCTCAACTCCTCAACCTGCTCCAGTGTTGTCCAATACATTGTGGAGAGGCCACGACATGGGCCAATATTCGTGGAACACTATCACCAACGGAGTCACTGCTCTTGGTACGGGGCATAAGCAGCCCAAAAGGCCTGTGTACCGGCCCTGGCCAATCGGTTCGCCAGAGGCGCCATGCTTTGATCTGCGGCGACTACCACCGGACGCCACCCTGGTCACAACTCCCGGTCATCATGTAGCCACACCGCAGGTCACAACTCCCAGTCATCATGTAGCCACACCCCAGGTCACAACTCCCAGTCATCATGTAGCCACACCCCAGGTCACAACTCCCGGTCGTCATGCAGCCACACCCCAGGTCACAACTCCCGGTCGTCATGTAGCCACACCCCAGGTCACAACTCCCGGTCGTCATGTAGCCACACCCCAGGTCACAACTCCCGGCCATCATGTAGCCACACCCCAGGTCACAACTCCCAGTCATCATGTAGCCACACCCAGGTCACAACTTCCGACCATCATGTACCCACACCCCAGGTCACAACTCCCAGTCATCATGTAGCCACACCCCAGGTCACAACTCCCAGTCATCATGTAGCCACACCCCAGGTCACAACTCCCGGTCATCATGTAGCCACACCCCAGGTCACAACTCCCGGTCGTCATGCAGCCACACCCCAGGTCACAACTCCCGGTCGTCATGCAGCCACACCCCAAGTCACAACTCCCGACCATCATGTAGCCACACCCCAGGTCACAACTCCCGACCATCATGTAGCCACACCCCAGGTCACAACTCCCGGCCATCATGTAGCCACACCCCAGGTCACAACTCCCAGTCATCATGTAGCCACACCCCAGGTCACAACTTCCGACCATCATGTACCCACACCCCAGGTCACAACTCCCAGTCATCATGTAGCCACACCCCAGGTCACAACTCCCAGTCATCATGTAGCCACACCCCAGGTCACAACTCCCGGTCATCATGTAGCCACACCCCAGGTCACAACTCCCGGTCGTCATGCAGCCACACCCCAGGTCACAACTCCCAGTCATCATGTAGCCACACCCCAGGTCACAACTCCCGGCCATCATGTAGCCACACCCCAGGTCACAACTCCCGGCAATCATGTAACCACACCCCAGTTCACAACTCCCGGTCGTCATGTAGCCACACCCCAGGTCACAACTCGCGCCGGACGCGGTCATCATGTAGCCACACCCCAGGTCACAATTCTCGCCGGACGCGGTCATAATGTAGCCACACCCCAGGCCACAACTCCCGGTCGTCATGTAGCCACATCCCAGGTCACAACTCCCGGTCGTCATGTAGCCACACCCCAGGTCACAATTCACGCCGGACGCAGTCATAATGTAGCCACACCCCAGGTAACAACTCCCGTAGTCATGTAGACACACCCCAGGTCACAACTCCCGCCGGACGCGGTCGACATGTAGCTACACCCCAGGTCACAACTCCCGGTCGTCATCTAGCCACACCCCAGGTCACTACTCCCGTCGGACGCGGTCATCATGTAGCCACACCCCAGGTCACAACTTCCGGTCGCCCTGTAGCCGCACCCCAGGTCACAACTCCCGGTCGTCATGTAGCCACACCCCAGGTCACAACTCCCGGTCGTCATGTAGCCACACCCCAGGTCACAACTCCCGGTCGTCCTGTAGCCGCACCCCAGGTCACAACTCCCGGTCGTCATGTAGCCACACCCCAGGTCACAACTCCCGGTCGTCATGTAGCTACGCCCCAGGTCACAACTCCCGCCGGACGCGGTCATCATGTAGCCACACCCCAGGTCACAACTCCCGCCGGACGCGGTCATCATGTAGCCGCCACACCCCAGGTCACAACTCCCGGTCGTCATGTAGCCACGCCCCAGGTCACAACTCCCGCCGGACGCGGTCATCATGTAGCCACACCCCAGGTCACAACCCTCCATACGGTGCGCATGCGACTGATGTCTGTCGTTGTGTGGGGAGCCGTTCATATCGATGTGTTGGTGTGGCCGCTGCCGTCAGCTGCTGATGTGTTGGTGTGGCCGCTGCCGTCAGGTGCTGAGTGATTTGTTTTCGGTCTTATTGTGGCGTTTCTGTGTTATGGTGGAGGTGTGACGTCGAGCAGACATCAGTTGTCGATAGCGCTGACTAGATCGCGGGAGATATCACGATGTTTGACTTCTGGCACGAAGGGCATTTTCAATATGTTCCCAGATGTATTGCATTGTTTGGACTCTGGGATTATCTGTCGTGTTGACATGTCTTGAAGACGCCGAAATTCCCACCATGACGCTGAAAGTTTCCGACTATGCATCGAACGATGCCAGTCACTAACTGACTTGTATATTTTGTGTTTACTCATTGTCTTGCAGCTCAGAGTGAATGGGCAACTACACATGTTGATCGCCAGCCGTCGCAAGCTCAAGCAGCATGTATTGGCGGCTGTTTGGAACGTGTATGTTAATGCGCATGTGACAGCACACCCCAGCTTGATCATCAAGACTTTTAAGAGCATAATACTAAAAGCGTATTCACAGATCGCAAGTGCATGTTGTCACATATCACCATAATATTATTTCCATTTTCACCTTCCAATGTAGTCCGATGTTCTGTTTGGTGTTGGCCATTGTATGTTGCCATCAACACTCTACCGCAAAGAACAAGAACCCACTGGCACATGGCCCAAGGAGGTGCGATGTAGCACATTGTACGATCACCTAAGCGGTGTGAACCTATGTGCCTGTGGCATTTAATTACCTGCTCCCCCCTCTCTCACACGCACATGCTATTTGACCGACACCAACCGACTCCTAGCACTGTCTCGGCTCGGCCCCAACAGTCGCCACATCACACCGGACCTGTATCGCTGACGACCCCACCGCGTCGGTCTTTCTGCCGCTCCGACGGCTCAGACGTGTACGTGTGTGCGGACGGCCCAGACGTGTATGTGTGTGCGGACGGCCCAGACGTGTATGTGTGTGCGGACGGCCCAGACGTGCACGTGTGTGCGGACGGCCCAGACGTGCACGTGTGTGCGGACGGCCCAGACGTGCACGTGTGTGCGGACGGCCCAGACGTGCACGTGTGTGCGGACGGCCCAGACGTGCACGTGTGTGCGGACGGCCCAGACGTGCACGTGTGTGCGGACGGCCCAGACGTGCACGTGTGTGCGGACGGCCCAGACGTGTATGTGTGTGCGGACGGCCCAGACGTGCACGTGTGTGCGGACGGCCCAGACGTGCACGTGTGTGTGGACGGCCCAGACGTGCACGTGTGTGCGGACAGCCCAGACGTGCACGTGTGCACGGACAGCCGTTTCACGGCGGTGCACGGCCCAAGTCGCCGACGGCACCGTCGAGTGACGCCGTTGTTCCAGTGTGACGGCACGTCCGTCACGAATGCCTCCCGCCTGCCGGTGTACGGTGTGCACTGTTCTCGATGTCACCATGGTCCCTACCCGCGTACTCCGACTGTGCGCCGCCCGCCACCATCTGTTCAAACAGCTGTGTAAATGTCATCGGCGACTAATAAGCATATCTGTATATTTACTGTCAGTGAAGGAGAGCACGCGAGCGACACCGTTGGCAGTAAGTGTCCGGGCCAGATTTCCGGCGCTTCGAGTGGCGTGCCCGTGACATGAGTCGGCACATGTGAATCTGTCAGTCATTGGTGTTCATGAAGAGGAGGCACACGTGTGCTGTGTGACCGACGATCGAGCACGTGGTCACACGCAAACGTAGCTGTCAGTTGTGTTATGCTAGCATGAAATAGCGTTGATGTTTTGATGTGCCACACATAGCCACCACACTCATGCTGGCCTAGCCATATAATATTCCCGCTGCTTATCACTCAATGAGGAGGAGGCGTTTTGGCCGGGAGCAGCATGGCGTCATACAAACCACAACAATGAGTGTACTATGTCACTTACTAGACCCGGGCAGTATTAAGGGAATGTGCAAATATTCGGATAGCGGCACTGAAAAAAATTGCTGTTGCAGTCATGGAACGGGCTACACTTCTCTCCCGATATTGACGGGGCGCTGGAGAAGCCGCCATTCATTGCGGGACTGGTTTAGCCAGCAGTGGCCGAGTGGTGTGCAGACGGCACTCTCTCCGGCCCAGGGTTGCCGTGTGATACAGTCTGCTGCGGTGGCGGCTGCCCTGTGGCGGTGCCTCGTGTCGCACCATCGCTTACTCAGTGGGGTCGTGACGTCGACAGCGACGCAGCACGTGCCGCGACGCGGCTGGCACATCCGACACATTCATTGGTGTCTGTAGACATGATCCCCGGCGTAAAATGTTGCGGACGTTGACGTTAACCCAGAGCCGCAGCCGCCGCAGCTGACTGGCTGAATGTTAAATAGTCTGAGGTTAGGGAGTGATTGTTGGGCTTATCGGATTTAAGCATAGCCGTTTCTATAAACACGTCAACAATGTCATGCTATGATCTGACACTGAACTGAAAATGTGGGTCAATCATCAGCCTGTCGCATTACCATCGCCTGTGTTTTGCGCTCTGGCGCGAGGCGTCGCACCGCCTCAGGTCCGGCCCCTACCCGACTGCTGTGCGGGGGGCGCGGGGGAGGGGGCGACTGGGATCCTGACCTGTCGTTGACACAACACGTCCCCGCTGTGGACCACACGTCCCTCTCCGGCCTTGTATCCTCAGATCGGCAGCACGTGCCGCCACTTAGGCTGACTCGCGACCCCGGCCCTCGTGACGACACCGCCATATCGCTGTCATCGCCGTCCGGGTCGGCTGGAAACGGCCCGGCCGCCCAGAGACGGACGGTACGTCTGCTACCGTGTGTCGGGCCGTCACTCTCCGTCGACCTTCCAGCACCCTTTCTCAAACTGCCACTCTTTCCGGCACTTCAATGGATTCCCTGTGATGTTGGTTTCCTTTAGTTGCGCAGTGGGCTTTTTATATGTGGCCATAGAGCGGCCGGAGGTCAGACAAAGGGCACAAGTTGCCCCCATAGCAGAACAATGTTCCCTACGGCCCCTAATATGGCCACTTGATTGGATTACATCCGACAGAAATTCTAACTGCGCTACTGTATGAAGTCTGATGCTTAAAAAGGTCGCTTCAGAAGTAATCGTTTGATCATGCTTTACTTGGCCATACGAAAACTAAAATTAGAAAGGAATCCTTCGTTTTCACTGCCTAGGAAGTTACACGATTGCTTGATCACGCTTCTCTCATCCAAATTCCTGAATTTCTTTTATTGCTTTTATCTGTGTGTTCGACCTTCGCCCACCTGGTTCACCGTTCTTGGTCCCTTCTATATGTGTAATTTTCTGACGACTACACGTGTTCCCGGATCTGCTGATCTTCCCCGAGTTTGCTGAGTATTGGCATGTCTATCACATCACTGAAGGTGACAGAGCGTCACCATCAACTGATCCCTCTGGGGTCAGCAACGAACACGCCTATCATCTATCAACTCAAAGCTGAACTTGATTGAACGCTGCCTTGAAATTAAGCCGCCTCGAATATTTCCGTCTTCATTACATAATTTCCAGGTCCTTTGAGCCACATGTTTGTGCACACTGTATTTGTCTCGATGGGATTGCGAAATCCTTATAGTGTCGGCTTAAACGCAGGCATGCATCTGATATGCAGATTCTGCATATCATAATCAGTCTTAGATTATTTTATGAGGCCCGTGACGCGTGCCAGAAAAAGTCCCATATCATGGCTGGTCGTAGAATGTCTCCGAAGCTGTTTCCGGGCCGTCAGGTACTCGTGTCTGGTAACGTCATTCCACGTGACGAATTGTGACTCTATTGTATGAGTGTTTTATGTGTTGGCTGCGGAGAGTAACAACTCCACAGACCAGTTGGTGTCAATACACGGTCAACTGTTGATCTCACAACTCTCTGGTCGGCTGGGCTTTCAGACCTGGCCAGCCAGGCTGTGCAGGACGCAGCTGACGGGAGCCCTGGGGGGGGGGGGGGAGCAGCCTTAGATGTGTTCGGCAGGGCGGGAGCTGTCCGCGGTAATTGGAGGAATCCTGTGAACGGAAGCGTCACCATGGCAACCGATGCTATCCATGCGCTCAAGATTATTGCATTGCTCAACCGGCGAGGAAAACGATTGTGAGGATGTGGTGAGGTAGGTTGGTTGGTTGGTTATTGGTTTTACGACACGTCGACCGTTGAGTCATGTAGCGTCGCCAATCTCTCACGCCGATTGGTCGCGGGCGAAGAGTAGCGACAGGTGAGACTTGAACCCACAACCTTCCGATTGTGAGACGAGCATCTTACCCCTAGACCACTCGTCGGAAGAGTCGAAATCGCCACAAATAGTGGCGTGGAAAGCTTCCGCACGCAGGAAATCGAGTTGTGATTCGGACACTGGCTGATAGGTGCTCAGTATTTGGTGGTAGGTATGGCTACCACGAAAGTCACGGGAGATATGCTAGTTCGATTGTGATGCACTACTATCAATTACTGGAATATAAGTATATTCTGGCACCATGTATGTTGTCATGGGCTGTCATATGGCCAGGTGGCCGCTCCACGTTCCCGTTCCAATTCCAATTCAACTATGGTATCGTGTCGGGAACATGCTATATATGCTAACATACTATAACATACCAGTTGTGGACGCCATGACACCGCACATGTCAGTTGAAGACGCCATGGCATCATACAGGGGAGTTGAGAACGCTGTGAATCCATACAGGGGAGTTGAGAAGGCCATGACGCAACGCAGAGAGTTGAGAACGCCATGGTACCATACACACTTTCGGATAAATTTCATTGTTGATCCTTTTTGGAATCACATTGGAAGGTAAACATGTACACAAAGATAGGCTACTACTGCTTCTTCGAATATTTCTAGGTTTTTTACTTCGACTTCTTCACTCCTTTGCAACTGCAAGTACCAATTCAGCTAACATTTACATACCCATGAAGTGCGACTAAGCGTATTCAGTCTTTTCTGGGCATTGGGCTGACCACACTTTCAACCCAGCAGCCGTTGCAATACGCTGATGATAATACCTTCAAAATCACCATCAAGGCCTCTGAAAAATACCTCTGCTCTCAAAATAATGCAATACGCTGACAATATGCGCGATTTGTTTCCAAACGTGGCAGTAGACAGGCGAAGATTGGTGTGTCAACACTTGGCCGGTACTGGATGTGCGAACATGTGTAGGGCTGTATCAACACTGAAAACTTGGTCTCCAACTAGACGTCTTCAGACCCGAGCATTGCCGTTGACTGTGGAGACTGGCTTACCTCGTCACCGCAATAAATGGATGCACGCGCAATCTTGGGGCTGGGAGATGAACAGGTGCAATGAGGCATGTTAGGCGAGCACCAGCATCCACCCAATGAGACATGCTAGGCGAGCCCCCACATCCACCACCTACTCACACATGGAGTACTCTGGGGACGGCAGCAAAGCCATCCGAGAGCGCTACATCCGTAAACAGCACCAGACCGCATGGGCACAATACAACTCCACGTCCCATCACCGATATCACACATACCAAGTCAACATTAAATATATAAAAAGCCATAATCTGTGGTGAGGAGGCTTTACGGACTCAGAGTTCCTGGTTAGCGTAAGTGTCTCCATCGACCCTGACCGGAAATTTTCGTTCAGCACAATTTCCACGGAGAGTTGAATGTTCCGCCTGGCGCCTGGACTCACGACCTTTGCCTGGCCAGTTGCCAATTGACCATTAGAGCTGCAGGTGCTAATGGCGAGCGTGTGGAGCGACTCGACCCGCTGTGCCAAGCTGGGGAGACCTCTGCAAACTATTGCTCTATCCACTGAGTCAACCAGGCGGCTTAGATCTGGTGCATCATAATTCGACTTAAAGCATTATGTGCACGGAGCACTTCAAATAGAGAACGGTACACTCAAACCATTTTATGGAGCATAGATGTCGTAGTATAGTTTTATGGACCATAGACGTATGCTATCAATACCTTATCCGAGAACACTCTTAGTATACGCTTCATGTAAAACCATATCAAAATTACTGTACAAATCGTCCACTGTGACATAATTAGTTTCCCCACAAACCAAAGCATTATGCACAAGTTGGGGAATTAGCGATCTTAATTCATTATTTAGTTGGGTGAGTTGAGTAGTTTATGCCTGTGTATGTTCTTGGGCGTGTTTAACCAATTTGCAATCGATTTAGCTGGAAAATATGCAGTCTATGGTGTCACGTTCCGGTCGCATTTAATTTGGACCGTAGTATTATTATATATGTAGTGATATTGAACGATGTGACATCTTACACAAAACAGACACTCCTGGAGTCCTGAATTATGATTGGGTATTTTTTAGCATTAAGCCCTCGCAGTGCGGGATGATTTTCTACCCCCCCCCCCCACCGGGCGGGCATGGGGCTCACTTTGTTCCCTCACTAACTTTTGTCCTAAACACGACAGGGAGATACGGTAAGCGGTGTGATTGGTTACATTCGTGGACTTTTAGAGCTACTCGAAATATTTGCATCCATCTCTTTTGGTTGACTTTCCAGGTCACGTCAAGCAGTTCAATGCCGTGGTGCAGTCAGTCACCCGCCATAGTCCTGGGACCCTGGTCACGAAGAAATGCGCTTGCGTGTTTCAATGGAAATCCTATTCGAACTGAATACTTAGTGTAGCACAGGTGAAACGCACAAAGGTCAAGGCCAGCGAACCCTTCAACGTCAAGTACTTGACATATGCGATGAGTTGTTCAAGATGACACGTTTTGAATCAAATGGCACTAAGGAAAAAGTAATGAGTGTCATCAAAGCAAAACCACATGTTTTCCACCCTCTGAGGATTTTCGAGAGAAGAAATATCACACTTGGATTATTGGGAAAATATTCGAAAAATTTCGAGACAAATCGAAGTGTTCAAATCGAGTTTCGGGACCACAGGCACAGCAGAAATGAACTCGGTGTGCAAAAGTATCTCTGTTTTTTTTTTACGTGGCAATAGTCCATCTTTCAGCCCTCTAAAACACGTGGAATGCCTGTACATTCGGGATGTTCCATGTCATATCTCAGCGATCTGACCTGATATTGACTGGAAGCATTACACGCATTAAGAGGACATCATTCGGCACTACATGCATTCGGGATTTAAAACAACTGACTAGTTGGTTATTGGTTTTACGACACGTCGACCGTTGAGTCATATAGCGTCGCCAATCTCTCACGCCGATTGGTCGCGGGCGAAGAGTAGCGACAGGTGAGATTCGAACCCACAATCTTTCCATTGCGAGACGAGCATCTTACCCCTAGACTACTCGTCCCCAAAACAACTGACTAGCAACGGATAAATCAGCAACGAAACTGTGCTTTGTTTGAATATTCATTTGATACAGGGAACTGACCTGAAGTCGTCACATATGGTATGTGTGATTTTTTTTCCAATGAGTTGCCTATGCACCCATTCTTCACTTTTGACCGGAAAACACCGGGCAAGTGTCGTCATCTCTCACACTCCCACTCCCCCTCCACTCATAGACAAGTCCCCACGCCAGGCGAGGCTGAGTGCGTGACCGCGGCAGGTGTCAGGGACACCGCCCTTGCTACGTTACTCCGAACAGCTCTATGTAGCTTTGGCAATGCTCTTTCTGTGACTGGAATTCCAGTGCAATGCGATTTGCATTAAAGCTGATATTTAGTGCGTGCTATATTTGCTATAAGTACATACAAGACGACGGATACTTGGGTACACGATACAGACACACACATATATGTACATACGCACACACTAATTATCATGCACTCCCTGTTAGATCTTGTTGAGCATGCTTAATGTTAATGAGGTCTAACGACGGCAATGCTCGGGTGTATAACAATGTCAACAACAGCCCATGTATTACAATCGGCGAGCGGTCGCGCCCAGCAGCGATCCTGCCGCGTCAGCACATGAAGTTCGGCGCAGGAGCGTTCTGACCGCCGCCGCAGCCAGTCGACGGGGGCGGCCGGTCGTCGCCGTCACGGGGCCCACCGACCGTCCTGCCGGCACCGGCCGCCGGTCGGCCACCCAGCCGATACGTGCCGTTGTCGCTCTGCACGTCGAGCCACAGGGACGCCGGCAGCTGCTCGTGCCGCGACTGTGGCGGACGCGCCGCGTCGCCGTCGCATCGCCGGTAGAAGAGCATGTAGGGCGCGTCGGTTGGCGCGCCGGCGCCGCCGCGGCCACCCCAGGCGTCCAGGTGACCGACCGACAGCGGTGACACGTTGTTGTCGTCGAGGCGGCACCAGACGGACGGCGCGGCGTCCGGGCCGGTGCGTCGGATGACCGCGCCACGCAGTAGTAGTGGCCGGCGTCCAGCGAGCCGCCGCGGTGCACCACCAGCGCGTAAAGCCGGAACTGGACGGCCGGCCCGCCGCGCACCGGCACCCACAGTTGCTCCGTCAGTGCCACGCGAGTCAGCACCTTGCGGCGCGCGCCCGTGCCACGCTCGAACAGGAAGCGCACCAGCGAGATGACTAGGTAGTGCGGCGGCTGCAGCAATTGCAGCTGTCGGTCGGCGTCGCGCAGCTCAGAGCACCGCTCACAGTGGTATTGGTTTTCACCGGACAGCCGCTCCGCTGCCAGATACTGCTCTAGCAGATCAGACACCTGGAGGTCGGCACGAGGTTGAGACGGCAGAGAGTCCGGCACGGCCAAGTGCAGGTCGGTGATGCTGTCCAAGTGGCGCGACACAGAGCCGCACGTGCAGCACGTGCAGGTCGTCTCGGCACGGCCGGCCAGCAGACGCTGCACCAGAGTCGGAGCTGGTGGCGGCGGCGGGTCAGTGGCACAGCCGCCGCCGACCGTCGGCTGTCGACAGTCGCCGGACAGGACACCACCACCACGGCGGGACGGTGGTGGTTCCTGGGAAGTACGGCCCCCGCTGAGGTCGGCTTGGAGCGTGCCGCACTGTCCGGCGAGCCGAGCGTCACACGGGGCTGCGCCGCCGCTCGACCACCGAGACCGACACTTGAGACTGTCGTCCCGAGTTGCGGCAGGTAGGCCAGGCGGAGGTCGTGTCTGCTGACCACCGTCCGCCAGCGATGGCGCCAGTTGAGGCCGTGGTGACTGCGAGGCCTTGGAGGACGTATGCGGCTGCGGTTGACCATCGCCAGGTGGAGCCACGGACATCTCTTCGTGAAGCGCGTCCAAAAGGTACCTGAGCAGCTCCGAGTAGTCTTGCTGACGGCCCGCCTCGAGCCAGGGCGGCAGTGCGGTGCGTGTGAAGGCCGACGGTGAGAAGGCAGGCCGCTCCGAGAAGGCCAGGAACGCGAAAACCCGCTGCAGTGCCGCCAGATGGTGCTGGCACAGACTGGGCCGTGACGTCATCACTTCATAGCGGAACTGTTCTGAGTGGAAGAGCGCCTGCAGCACAGCGTTGATGTAGCACGTGTTGCCGAGGTTGTTGAGACCTCGCCTCGGCGGTGGTGGCGACGACATGGCGGTGTGGCTGACGTCACAGCCGAGGACGATGTTGGGGCCGGGGTCAGGACCCGGACCGGGACCGGACGGGTGAGACCATGCGGCCGCCGGCAGTAGGGCATCCATGGCGGCCGGGGACGGTCGGGGACGGCTCTGTAGCGAGAGCGCCAGCGTCGGATGGTGTGCGGTCAGTGTCGGGGGGAGCCTCATCGGTGTGTAGGCCACGTCGGCCAGCTGCGCGTAATCGTCGCCGTGCGGGCTGGCCTTCTGCCTCAGCTGGTCCAGCAGCGACGGCAGGCGGGGCAGCACCTTATGGAAGACTCCAGGTGAGTTCTGGAAACCCAGCAGCATCAGGGTAACCACTCGGAAGACAAAGCGGCGAACGGCCGGCAGAGAGAGAGCGCCCTGAACAGCTTATCAACGCGGCCGATCACGAGCTGGTCGAGGTTGTCGGTGTGTCTCCGAGAGGCCAGCTCCCTCATCAGGCAGCCGAACCACGTGGCCAGCTGCGTGCAGCAAGGCCACAGCAAGAGCCGGTCGCAGAGCAGATCGATGCTGCGCCAAGTCGCCTCGTCACCGTCCTGCGACTTCGAGGGCGTAATGCTGACCACCCGGTTCAACTTGTCAGAGGGCCGCCACAGGTCGCGCATGAGTGTTGCGAACGACTTTATGAGTGCTCCCTTCATGGCCGATGTAGTGATGTTGATGTCGGACGTGTACTGGTCGCACAGGAAGTAGTCGTGTGGCACACGCGTGTTGCTCAGGCACTGGAGCACAGGGTTCATAAAGCATGTGTTGCCTATGTTCCTTAGCCCGATGAGGCCGCGCAGGTGGTTGACGCTACCACTGCTGCCTCCGCCACCACCGCCGCTGCCACTGTCGTAGCCACCGCTGCCGCTACCGAAGTCACTGTCACCGTCACTGCTGCCGCCATAACCACTTCCTCTGCCTCCGCTCCCGTCTCCGTCGCCGCCGCTACCACCGCCTCTATCGCCGCCACGGCTGCCATCGCTGCTGCCGCTGTCACCACCTCTGCCGCCGTCGCCGCCGCCGCCATTGCCGTCAATCAGACTGTCGCCGCGACCGCTCTCGCTGCGACACGCGGCAAACGTTTCAACCACAGCTTTACAGGAGTCTGAGCCACTTCTCGAAAGTGGTGCAACTATGCGGCCAGCCGAAGATCTATCTGTGGGCCGTGCCGTGGCGAGCACAGAAGCCGCGTTGCCACGCGCGATTGCGGCAGAAATGCGTTGCCGCAGCCACGCTGTCTCGCGGCGTTCGCCGGTGAGGGCCGTTATGTGCCGCCCGAGCTCTCGCACAAATTCTGAGACGGCGGGTCCTAGAACGCCGGTTGTCTCAACGGCTAAGGGCTCGAACCTGTACCGCGAGCAGAGGTCGGCGTAGTGGCGGCGTTTGCGAGCTTCTGCCGCACGAGCCGCGGACCCGGGCTCTAGCGCCGATTGCACCAGTACGGTATCGGCGAAGGTATCTACACAAGTAACGTCCCATGTCAGACACCTGCCTCCACTGTATGGGAACAGCGTAAGCCCATCTGGCCGCTTGCCGTCGCCCCGGTCGAGACCCACCGGCTCCAGGATGGCAGGGATGCCCGCACTTGAGAGGCCTCGTTTCACTACGTCATTCAGGTGTGTGTGACGTGGGAGACGGCCAACGCTCTTGAGGCAGGATAGTCCGTGGTGTCCAAGCCGGTCAACCGGGCGGTTGCATTGGCGACAGCGGTGTGGTTCGTACACTGCAGCCCCTAGGCGAAGCGCCACCGCCACACGGATTGTCTCGTCGTCCAGGTGAAGACCGAGGTTGGGCACAGGGACAGCTTGCAGCCAGGCGGCGGTATGCGGCTGAGTGGCGGCGAGTAGGCGCGCGCGGTGCACCTGGTTGGCTACGCCGATCAGCTGGTCGCGAATCACGGCGGCGCCCAGGCTGTCCCATGCGCGCTGACTACTGGCAGATGTCGCGTCTGATAGCTCTCTGACCCCTGTCAGCTCCGAGAAACGCTGCACCGCCGACTGTAGCGAAGGCGGCGCGTCGCTGTCGGAGAGGCCTGGACATATACTGCGGACCAGCGGAAGAGCTGCGCTCAGTGAGGCCACGTAACACGGCAGTGCCAAGGCCTCGACAGAGCGCACCCCGAGGCCGCCCAGTCTGAGCGGCAGCGTCGCCTGCTCCCACGCCGTACCACTGACATCGACGTTGGAAACCGTTACCAGTGTCTCGCGAACCAGCTCATCGATCTTTCTGAGGGAGTCAGGCTCCTTGTACAGGGGTGCTGAGCGCAATAAGTATGACGAGCGTGGTGCTGACACGTGGTGGACAAGGAAGAAGACAGCGGTGTGGCTGTCTAACTGGTGAAGGCGGGCGCACAGACGTGCGATGATCTCTGAGGCGATGTTGGTGGCAGCGGTGAGGCCGGCGTCGCACAGCGGTGAACCGAGGAGCGTGAGGGCGTCCAGAGGAGTCTCTACTACATCTGGCAGTGCGTCACGTATTTCACTCATAGCTGAGTCGCGAACTGAAGAGGATAGGGCGCCAAGAAATGCTACCTCGCACTTGGCGGGGTTCAGCTGAAGACCGATCCCTGGCAGAGCCGAGGCTAGCGAACGGAGATCAGCTACGACAGTGTCTACCGGGCCGGCGAGCGTGGCGTCGTCGAGGTACCATACGCTAAGAATTGACCGCATGGCCCGAGCACAGGGATCAACAGCGAGAGCGAATGCAGCAGGACCGAGGGGATCGCCTTGTTGTACGCCACTGCACGACATCACCGTCTGATCGCCGATGTGGAGAAGAATCGGCGCACCGTAGGCTTGACGTGCCATCGGGTAGACCTCAGGACAGCGTTCTCGTATGCGCGCTAGGATGACGTCGCGGCGGACCGTATTGAACGCGTTCCTGACATCCACCTTGACCAGGGCACGGGGGCTGGAGGAGTCGGTGACGGTGGTCGCGATATATTCGCGAGCCGCGTGCACGGCGGCCTCGCACCCCAGCGGGGTGCCGACTCCGAGTTGGATGGGGCGGAGTTCTGCTCCGAGGTGGCTAGAGATGTGCCGCGCGCCCATGCGCCCAGGCAGACGGCGGTATACACTGCCAACAGCTATTGGTCGTAGTCCGTCGTCTTTTTTCCGTAGCGCGCAAAGCGATGCTCCGTACAGCACGTCACGTCCGCACTCCGGGACGCAGCCACCCAACACTAGGTTAGTCAGAGCAGTGAGCGATTTGAGGAGGCGACGTCCAGACTCTGCTAACTCTCGGGACAGCAGCTGACGCAGGTGGAGTGGCCGTATTCCGTCAAAGCCGGCCGACGAGCCCGGTGGCATGGTGGAGATGGCGTCCTCTACCTGCTCTTCCGTGACGGTTAGCGGTGGCGGGTCAGATACAGTGGGCGGGGGAGGAAGCTCCTCGTCGTCCGGTGCTGGCGGGTGCTTGCAGCGTAAGGCGGCAATGACCTCGGCTGTCGGCTCTGCGAACGTGTCACTGGATGTTAGGACACCGAGGGCCGCGCGGATGTCTCCATCTGCACATTTAGCGCGAACTCGGCGTGCGATCGAGTCGGTAGTTGTGACGCGCGGAGTGGCGGAATTCCGCTGCTCGGGTGATGGCTGCGTGGCCATGCTGTCCATCTCGGCGATCTGTCGTCTTATGTGTGAGGCGGCGGTGAGGCGGGGTCTCTCGCTCCTTGCGGCATCCGGGACACGCAGCGCAGTGAAGGCAAATGATAGAAACATCCACCAGGATTGTGGGGTCGGGTCGTTCAGGGCCTCGTTCAGCCGATTGGATAGTGAGTCGGCGACTAATGAGCGAGCTGCCTTGGGAATTCGGGCGATTACCTTGGTACTCGATCGGAGCCTGGCCAAGCCCGAGGAAATACCGCGAGCCGGAGCCTCCGACGGTTGGGTAGATGGAGAGATACCGGCAACTGGTCGACCAAGGCAGGGATGGCAGTGCCACACGGGCAGGCCACGCGCCTGGGCGACTGTAAGCCTGGCGCATGAGGTATGCCAGCGCTGGCTACAGGAGCTGCATGTGATCGCGGCTTTCCGCGAACTCCGACTGGTGCA
Source organism: Ashinkailepas kermadecensis (assembly GCA_034440615.1). Classification (NCBI taxonomy): domain Eukaryota; kingdom Metazoa; phylum Arthropoda; class Thecostraca; family Neolepadidae; genus Ashinkailepas; species Ashinkailepas kermadecensis. Next base: position 84,775 of record JAOTOM010003617.1, read on the forward strand.
GGCCGCGCAACCGACTGAGGTCTTGTTGTGTAGGGCGGCGAGGTCGGGGGCGGGGTCGGTGTGGGGAGATGGATGGGGGAGGGGTAGGAATTTTTTGGGAAAGGGGGACGGGTAGGTAGGGGTTGTGGTTTTTTTTGGGGGGGGAGTGGTATTGAGGGGGATGGGATATTTGGAATTGGTTTCGGGTGTGGTTCGGTCTTAGTGGTCGGTCTGAGTGGTCGGTCTGAGTGGTCGGTCTGAATGGTGGCACTGTTGTTATGTTTCGTCTTGGTCTACTGCGGTGCGCCCTTGACTTCGGAGAGACCTTGAGAAAGTAGTTTCCGCACGGCCGCCGGCCGGCGGCCATGTTTTACTACGCTCACGGGCGCCGGGCGGCTCCCCCGGCCTGCGCCGATCCCGCTTCCGGCGTGCCGCCGGTCCCTTACCGGGGCGGCCCACAGCGAGCGGTGACCCGCGAGTCCTCGCTGTAGTAGATGCAGTCTGAGCGTGCCATACCATCTTGTCTTCGTCGCATTGTCATCTTGTCGGCGCCCCGTGACTCGTTATCCTAACACAAATTTATATTTAGCGAGGAAAATCTCCTCTCTTCACCACTTCCATCCGTGAGTGAACCTGGCTTGGTCGTGGTGCCGGGGATAGAAGAACCGCATGATTGGAGAGACCTAGGAGGGGAGGGGGGGGGCGGGGTCATAAGAGTAATGGACGGACATTGGAGTTGGAAATGCGTCCGTCGCCGGCCCTCGTCCAGCTTCGGGGCCCTCTTAAGTGTTAAAGTCCCCGCTTGTTTCCCTCCATGTCATCCACCTGCATGCTCACACGGGTCACCGGACTGGCAAATTGAGGGCCTAGGTAATTATCCTGGGTCAAATTTTGGCAACGATGGTTTCTGACAGCTAGATTCGTACGCAGAGTTCCAACAGCTCCCACTGGTCCTTAACTACCCATAACTACGTCATGCATGCTCCCACGAAATCCATTCATTTCCATCTTCCATTCCGAACATTTGCTCTCTATTAAAAGTGTTGGCCCGATAATTTCCCTTCCAGTGGTGCATGCGCATTCAGTGAGTCTTACTTCCTCAGACCGTTGCTTAGGGCTTTCTAGCCCAAGGCTAAATGTGAATTACCCGTGCTTAGGTCCACAACTGTGACCGGCTGACGCGACACTGTTGGTTGGGAATGATATACTATTACTTTACTGCCTTCAAGGCTCGATGACACTGGGCTGCGATATTCCGTTAGTTTCTGATGGTCTTATGCTGGGCTTGAGTATTAATGGCCGACATACCTACGCTTTAAATGAGTCAAATGCCTTGCCAGGCCTTGCATTGCTCTAACTTGCAATCGGCGGGCACCCCACAGGTGTTCCTGGGCCACAAATCGGTCGGGATGTCCCCCTATCGTCTTTCTAACCTATCCTGCCCGGGGTCATGGTCGGGAGACCCTCAAATCCCCTGCCTGTCCTATCCTTGGGGGCTTACGGAACGCCAAACTTCATCACCCCTGTCTGTGCCGTAATCGAGAGGCCCAGGCCTGCTAGAATAGCTGAGACTGGAAAGGAATACCGACCTAGCCGTTTTTGGCTTTTACCTAACTGTGCGCACAGATTCATCCAGACAAAAATTGGGTGCCGCTGCCTGCGAGCTTACCCACAGATCCCGTCGGATCTGACCACCCTCGGGATGCCCTTCCGCGCTGGGATCACCAGGCCGGAGGGTTTTTGCGGCCTAGAAATTCTCCAGTGAACCAGCTGCCTTGTGAATATCCAGTCTTTCCGGCACGCTTTCCCAGAGGTTCAACCAACAGTGTTTCGTCATTTTCTCGTCTTCTATCAGCCCTCCTCCGTCTCCTCCGAAGAGAAGAGGGCGGAGGGTCACGTTTGGGCCCATGGAAGTTATCGCCCGTGGAAGGGCGGCTTGCAGGCCGTCTCCTCGCTAATTGCGTAATTCGTCTCACGTTTTCCGTCACAGACGGTAGTCGGGTTCTTCCTGTCCTGTCTTGCCGACTAGCTTTACATTAAGTAACGGACGAACCCGGAATTTATTCCCTGCTAAATCCCTCATTCGCACCTAGTACGTTGGCCACTTAATGGTCAGTGGTTAATGGTTCGTTCCTCAACTACATCAACTTAAGTATTTTGGACCTCCGAGTGTTTACCAGGCCCGCGGCATTCAAGGGTAATACATGCGCTGATGAGTACAAACCCTGAGGGAGAGTTTCCAGCGATTTCACGGTAACGTGAAATTCGTGACATTTCCCCCTACAACAATTTACCTGTACGAGTATGGTCTCCAGCATATCTCGGCGTGACATAAAACGCACACCACGGACCACAGGGTCCTCTATGATTAACTTGAGTCTCAAGTCCATTAATTCCATTATAAATGTTATCCCCGGTCCCATATGCAATCAGCTTCCTGGGTTCAGTTGTTCGGTACTATTACCCGCACCATTTAAAGCAGGTGGAAGTCTCGTAGACACGTGGTGCGATAGTTTAGTGACCCAGTGTCCGGAAAGTATTTGCCGCAGCACTTCCAAGGTCAAGAACCCTCGACTCGACGCCTTCGGCCGGGCGACACGTTGATTTGGGGAGCAGGTGTTTGGCGTGTGAGTGGAGAGCGAGGTAGAGAGAGCGAGAGAGAGTGAGAGAGAGAGAGAGAGAGAGAGAGAGAGAGAGAGAGAGAGAGAGAGAGAGAGAGAGAGAGAGAGAGAGAGAGAGAGAGAGAGAGAGAGAGAGAGAGAGAGAGAGAGAGAGAGAGAGAGAGAGAGAGAGAGAGAGAGAGAGAGAGAGAGAGAGAGAGAGAGATATATATATATATATATATATATATATATATATATATATATATATATATATATATATATATATATATATATATATATATATATATATATATATATATATATATATATATATATATATATATATATATATATATATATATATATATATATATATATATATATATATATATATATATATATATATATATATATATATATATATATATATATATATATATATATATATATATATATATATATATATATATATATATATATATATATATATATATATATATATATATATATATATATATATATATATATATATATATATATATATATATATATATATATATATATATATATATATATATATATATATATATATATATATATATATATATATATATATATATATATATATATATATATATATATATATATATATATATATATATATATATATATAGAGATAGATATAGATATATAGAGAGAGAGAGAGAGAGAGAGAGAGAGAGAGAGAGAGAGAGAGAGAGAGAGAGAGAGAGAGAGAGAGAGAGAGAGAGAGAGAGAGAGAGAGAGAGAGAGAGAGAGAGAGAGAGAGAGAGAGAGAGAGAGAGAGAGAGAGAGAGAGAGAGAGAGAGAGAGAGAGAGAAGAGAGAGGGAGAAAGAAAGAGAGAGAGAGAGAGAACAAGAGAGAGAAAGAGAGAAAGACGGAGAACAGAAGGGCAGAGGGACAGTGGGGAAAGAGGTATTCCCACCTTGTCTGTGTACGCATTTTATCCGCTGAGTAACGTGGGGTCCCAGCGGATCTACGTTACTTGCATTCTCCCATGGAAAGAAGGGGGTTGTTTGACTCCAGTGAGCCAGAAGGCCTGCACTCTTCATTGACGTCTTCCCGGAACCACGTGGCTCCTCAGTCACTTAAACTCTTATCGGTAATGTGTGTGCGTGGTTATGTATTCTTTTCCTTCCATTCAAAGTATAAGCATTCATGTATAGAAAAACATTCGTGTATCATCCACACCAACCTTAAACACCATGCATGTCTAAACGATATAACATTCAGGTATCCCACCACCAACCCTGAAAACTATGCTCCATAAGAACCTTATTTGCCACAATTCGCTCCTCCATTTTTACCCTTCCCGGGGCAGACGGCTACCCATATCCCACCGCTGGCTGGGGCCATCACATATGCAAAACGACCGGTGACGGACGGGTCACATTTTTGGGCATGATGGTTCACGGGATACATTGCCACTCCTTGCTCTAGTTCACTCACATGTCTCGTAGTGGCCGCGTCGACCCGAAGTTCACAGATTTACCACAATCACTCCACTCAGCTCGCGAGCGACTCCCGAACGATCATGTTGGATGTGCGAGCTTCTCGGCGATTCCGTCGAATGTTCCTCCTCCGTCGCAGCCGTGGGTGGTCCGCCTCCGGCGGCTGCCTCGGGTGGTGTCCGCCTCCGACGACTGCCTTGGGTGGTCTCTCTGCGACGACTGCCTTGGGTGATGTCCAACGACTCCTTGGGTGGTCCGTCTCCGGCGGCTGCCTCGGGTGGTGTGTTCCCGACGACTGCCTTGGGTGATGTGTTCCGGCTTCCCCCGGGGTGGCGCTTATAAATGGCCCGCCCCTGTTATCAGACAACGCACGTCAGGTTCTTTGTGCCCCGTGGCCTGGCTAGTGGCTGATGGTGCCGGCTGGTGACGCTGGTGACTGGTGACTGGTGACTGCCGGCCGCTGATTGGCGGTTGGCGGTTTCCGGCTGTCCAGAGCGGCTGCTGCTTCCAGGTTACTGGATCAGGCTGATACCCCGTAGCTAGGCGGAAGTCACTGTTTGCTGTTGTGCACCGGCACGAAGTGACTGCATGTTGACCCGAGGGCGTTTCGGCGACGAGTAGGCTTCGTGTTTGCGCTGGCTTTTCACAAATTTCTCCGCACCTGCCACGGGTTTCCGGTCGCGGCGGCTGGATTTCTCGTGTAGTCGGGCCGCATGGAAACCGCATGAAACTCCGTATAAAAAATGTAAGCCGTCTTACAGTTGCCGTGGGCGGTGGCCGCTGCAGCCTATGCTTGTCTTTGCTGCTGTGTCGTAGAGCCGGGGTAGATCGTAGAGCTGTCCCTCAATTCGCTGTGCTTGAGGCCGTCGTTGACACCTCGTGTTTGTTCGGGTGTTGACGCAGGCCGCCGGTCGCCATTGCTTCGTGACTGTGTTGTCGCTTGTGCAAGCTGCGGCTGGTTGCAGAGCTGCGTGACAGGACTTTTACGACAGGTGTCGCATCGCCAGTTGATGTTGGCCGCCGCAATCTCCTGCTGGTCTCTCCGTTTCAGTGCAACACAGCGGCCATGAAACCATTGCTCGCACTGGTAGCATCGTGCGGAGCCCCGACCAACATTTAGTTTGCACAAGCCGCATGGGTAGGCTGTATTTTGGCTCATCGGGTACTAGATAAAGAGATGCTTGTGCTCAGTGAGGTTCATGTTTCTTTTGCTTTCATTGTTATTAATTTTGACATTTTGGTTGCGATGGCAGAATGGTTTGCGTCCTGACAGTGCGACCGTCACAATGTCACGTTCATGATTAAAAATTTTAGCTAGCTTCATCAATCGGAATTCTGAATTTTTATGGACGAAAAATCATAGTTTCGTCAATACTTATCTCGGAAAATATGGCCCGGTGCTGTTCCATTTTGAATTCTTCTGCGGCCTCTGGCCTAAAATATATCGCTGTTCAAACTGCACCCGGCGGCAAAATTCAATGCGCCAAAATGCAGGAAAAAAAGGCACACAAATACGGACCTCGCAAAAGGTCGACCGTCGGCTAAACTATCAGCCGACGAACCCATGGATTCGTTCTCCATACTGATCCATATGTGCGTGCTTAATTCACAGGCTTTACTCATTTGTCATTAGCTAAGCATAAGACATAACAGCAATAATTAGCTCCGAGAGCAGTACGGATACAGATACAAACTTGTATTAAGATCATACACAATTAACTTGTGGCTATTACAACCCAGCGTTTATATGGTAAAACAGCAGGGCAGAAAAGGTCAAAATCATCACAGAACAGCTACACAGTTGGTCACACAAGTCATAATAAAATGCAACAAGGCGAGCAGTAAATCAGCCCGGCTCAGGAGACGAGTCAAACATGTGCCGCCGCAGGTGGCGACCGAAGATCGGCACGGAAAGCTGCAGCAGCTCGGGTGGCAACGAGTTATACAGCAGTAGGGCTCAGCAGTCAAATCTCCTCTTTTCCATCTGAGTGCCGGGCAGGAGGACATACAGGCAGTGGCGCAGCCAGGATCTTCTTAAGGGAGGACTGATGAAAGAAAAATGTGATAAAATAGAGAAAGCTCCAGGCGCTCCAGGCGAACATTTTGCATGGCATGCATGGTAGTATGGTGTATCCACCACCACTGAACCTGTCAACACCAGCTCAACTGAGTTACTTAGCCACAACTATTCTCGAACCTCTATTGCGCTAAGGAGTGCTACGGTACACAACCAACACACGTGTCATGCGTCCGCTGAATGGGCGGGAACGCCCCTACTAACAACGGACATCGACTCGCCCGGCGCTACGAACTCCGTAGCGGCCAGTGCGATGAGACGAATAACGCTACGTCACAATTCATGGTTACATCAACTCAGTAAGGATCTCAAAATATCTAATTTGATCTAGTGTGCTTTTGGATGCCAAGGGCGGGGGGCAGCGCGTCCCCTTTGGCACCCATAAAAACACTAGATCAAACAAGATATTTTCGGGTGCTAAGGCAGTGGGGGGGATCCTGGTCCCCTTGGCTGCGCCTCTGCATAAAGATGGTTGTCCTGACGGGCAGTTTGGTCGCGAGTCTCCGCCACGGTGGTGAGACCATTAGCCGGACTCCGGCTTCGCCATGACAGCGCATCTTGTGCGTAAGGCATGGGGTGTGATACCTGGCCAGGTGTGATACCCAGCTAGGTTCTCCATACTGATCCATGCCATTCTCCTCAGCAGGTCAGAAACATGGTCAAACGTTTTGCGGCCGAAAACTACTCATGCTGAATAGTTCATAATTTTTTAATGCGAGATAGGCTCTATTTGGTTCCGTTACCGTGCAGGAAAGTACAGTAGCGGATCTGCGAGAAGACCAGGGCATTGACCCGCGCGGAGATGACAGTAGGTGGAAGGTGCCTCCTCAGATGCGACAGACCACCCAGAGCTCCAAAACAACGCCGAGTCACTTCTAAGACTTGCAGGGGCGTCGCCACCGGGGAGCAGAGGGGGCAGTCGCCCCTGCCGTGAAACTGGGGCCCCCCGAAATTTGAGGAGGCCCTTATCCGGAAATGTACAGGAAAACAAAGATGAGCAAGGAGGCCAACGGGACAGAAGAGCATGCTCTCAAGGATGCCCGAAGACTGGCAACGAGGCCCCCAGGAATATAATCAGACCCATATAAGAGACGTTAGACAGATATTGCGAGGAGGCCCCCAGGACGAAAAGGATGCCACCGAGACGAGCAAGAAGTCACCCAAGTTAGGCGAGAAGGCTTCCGATGGGTGGCAGGATATTCTTAATTTGGAAAACGAGCCCCCCCCCCAGATGGACGAGGAGGCCCATACAATATAAAATAAAGACATATGATAGGAGATATTTCTCCGGACGCAAGAGGGGGCCCCAAGATGGGTAAGACGGTCTCCGCAGGAATGAGAGAATGACGCTGAGACCAGCCAGATGAAGCCCATATTTTGGAAGAGGAGGACCCCAGGAGAGAGGATTTAGGACTAGGACGCACAAGCACCCTGCTAAGAGGATAATGAGGCTCCAAACACAGATGAGGAGGCCTCCAAGACGTGAGCGGAGGCCCGTAATTTGACAAAGGAGTCACCTAGGAGAGGGTAGGAGGCCCCAGAAATCAAGAGAGTGACAAAAATCGGCTCGGAGGCCCCCAGGATTGCAAAAGAAGCCCCAATACGGGAAGGGAGGAACCAGAAAATGAGAGGAGGCCCTAAGACGGAAGAGAAAGCCAGTGGATATGAGATGAGGTTTCGGAGACGCAAAAGCAGGCCCCAAAACGGGTAAGGTTCCAACACGATAGAAAAGGATGATCCAGAGATGTGGCAGGAGGCACTAATTCGGAAGAGGACGACACAAGATTGGAAACGAGACCCCATGATGAACGAGGAGGCCCCTAAAATAGGAGAGAAAGGCCATTGGATAAGGGAGATGGCTCCCAGACGGGAAAGAAGGCTCCAAGACGGGTAAGAAGGTCCCCAGGATGTGACAAGGCCACTGAGATAGGAAAGGGTGCTTGTAATTTGAAAGAGGAGGCCACCTGGGAGCGAAGAGGAGTCCACCAGGAAACAAGAGGCCACCTTTAAGATGGACAAAGATTGAATCAAAACGTAGAGCAGGAGGCCCCCATGACGTGAGAGGAGTCCCCTAATTTGGAAAAAAGGCCTCTGGAAGAGAAAAGGAGTACCTCAAGATGGAATAGGAGGTCTCCAGGACCGAATGAGGCCTCGAAGACCGGAAAGAGTTCCCAGGAAATGAGAGGAGGCCCTTAAGATGGGAGTGGTAGCAGGCATAGAAGGAGGTGAGGTTTCTAAAATTGAAGATCCTCTCAAGATAGGTGAGGCTTTACCAGGACAAAGGAAGAGGCCCATGAGGCGTGGCAGGAGGCCCCTAATTTGGCAGTTAATGTCCCTCGAACATGCGAGGAAGCCCCATGCCATGTTAAAGGGGCCCCAGTATGCAAGAGGAGGCCCTCCAAGACGGGAGAGGATGACCGTTTACTGTGGAGGAGGGTAGGACACACGTGGAGACATCCAAAGCCGGTAAAGAGGCTTCAGGAAATGAGACGAGATCCCTAAGACGCGAAAGGAGGTATATAATTTGCAAGAAAAAGCCCCTAAGAAATGGTAGGAGTCGTGCCGCGGTACTTCAAAATCACGATATGGGCCCCAAAAGATCCGGCCGGGGCCCCTGAAAATCACGCTGAGCCTGGGGTACCAAAAAGTCACGCCCGGACCATGAAAATCACGCTAGGGACACGACAGGTCGTACCGTGCCCCAACAGTCTCATTGGGACCAAAGCAAATGAAGCCGGGGCAACGAAAACCAATCCGGACATGGATAATCACTCTGGGACCCCAACAATAACGCCAAAAGCCTGTAAAACGTATCGGGCCACCAAAAAGTGTCGAGGCCGCTAAAAGCCGCGCTAGGAATCCAAGCAAATGACTTCGGGACCAAAAAGATCACATTGGACTAAAAAATGTCGCGTCGCAGCTCTTGAAAATCACACTGGGGGCCCAAAAGGTTGCGCCAGGCCCCCAAAAGTTGCAACTGTCCCCCGAAATCAATTCTTAACCGGAATGTCACTCTGCGGCCTAAACAATCGGATCAAATTCCCCCAAAACCCGTTGGGCCCCGAACAAAAACGTGTCAGGGCACCGACAAAAAATCGCATCGGGAGACTGAAGAATCGTACCGGAATACAAAAAATCGTACGAGGACCTTTAAAAAATAGAACTCGATGCCCAAAAAGTTCACACCGAGACTCGATCGAATCGACCCCAGCACCGGAAAATTTAGAACAGGTCGGGAAAATAATTATTCGAATAGCTTTTCTACTCCGAAAGGTGCCATCGGTTGACAAAAAAAAACTCCTTCGGTGGCCGCAGTGGCATAAGAAAGGGGCACATGCCCCCTCCCTCCTAAGAGGGATAAGCTCCCAAGAATCGTGCCGGGGCCCCCAAAAGTCGCGCTGGGGCCACCAAAATTCGCGTCGGTCCACCAGAATTCGCGCAGGGGGCTCCAAATAACTACGGCGGGCCCCCGAAAACTCGCTCCGACGCCCGAAAATGTGCAACAGGAACCGCCAAAATCGCGTTGGGGCCACAGCTAAGTACAACGCGCCCCACAAACTCGAACCGTTCCCTCCAAATATCGCGCTCGGGACCCACAATTCCCATCGGTAGTCCCACACATTTGGTCTGGGCATCAAACATTCACGTCGACCTCACACCTCTAAAAAATTATTGGCGTCTAGGGCCCCACATAAGCACAGTGTGACCCCACAAATCGCATCGGTATTCGAAAACAAATAAAGACGGAGCCCTCCAAAATAAGAAGGGATTCCAAAAAATAAATGTCCGGGTCAGGAAAATGTCTCTCTGGAGCTCCAAACACATCACCAGATGCCTTCACAAATCGCGTACGGCCCCGACAAACATACCGGAGCTTGAAAAATCGAGGTGGGATACAAAAAAAAACATGGCGCCAGGTGCTCGAAAAATCAGGCCGGTGTTCGGACTTTAAACATAAATTCAGAAAAGATCCACAAGATCACGTTGAGCCCAGAATACTGGCGTTGGGTCCCCGGAACCACGCGTCTGGGCGTGGTTAGTCGCACTGGGACCCAGCAAAAATATCACCGAAGCCTCAAAATCGTACTGTGGCACCACAAATGTGCGTCAGAAGCCCAAAATATGCAAAGCGGGACACCAAGAGCACAGTGGGGGCCGAAAATGCAACTGGCCCACCAAAGCGTACAGAGTCTCGCAAAAAGCGACATGGCCTTAAAGCATGCGTTGCAGCCCTAAATAAACATACCGGAAGCTCTAAAAATACACCGGAAACTCTTAAGGCACACAGGGGCCATGAGACCGCACATGGCCTGAAAAAGAGGCTGGGGCCGGAAAAAGCAACATGGTTCCAAAACGAACAAGAAGACCGGGCACTAAATAATCACATCGGGATCTTCGAAAACGCCCCGAAACATGCAAAATTATCGGTGCACAAAAAGCAACAAACCCTCAAATAAGCAAGGGTTTCGAAAATGTGTTCGGCCCCCAACAAAAATGGATTGGAGCCCTAAGACACATCCGTAGACGAAGAAAGACGCAACGGGTCCAAACAAGAACACTGAGGCAGGGCCTCGGTTCGGTAGCCAATCTGGGAGCATACTTAATCAAAGATATGAGGTGCATCAAAGCTTAGCCGGTATCCGCATGTCGTAACCACCGGAAAATGTGGGAAGTACGGAACTAATGATCGAATTTAATTCATCGAATTTTCGCAGCGAACGCGAATACGAAGCATTCCATCACGTCAAATATGGCGCAAGTCTATCATGTGGCTGCAATTAGCAAAACGTAGGAGGCCTAGCAGAAACCGTAGCATCGCACGAAGTGTGGCGAATGCGCATGGGCGCCATTAACTGGAATGTCTGAAATTGGGAAATTTTACATTTGAAAGTGATTTGTATAGGTGTAATTTCAGCAGTGCGAAGTGACTTATCAAGGGATACCAAAATAAAACCTTGAACAGTGTGGGGTTAGGGTTGAAATCCGACGAATCAGAAACGATAGTGGTAAATTAGGCCCCCCCCCACAGGACAATCCAGTTGGTCACTAATTATTTCATTTGAAAAAAAGTTCCCTTTGACAAAATAGTGGTCCAAATCCGAGGACTTTTTAAAGGGGGTAGGTGGGTCCATCCAAATCCGTTTGCTCCCTCCCATTGACGCAAATGTAGGTACGCCACTGGTCCCCCAATAATTTTCAGAAACATACGTCCATGGGGGCAAAGCCAACATTGAGGGGGAAAATTTCCTCTCACAAGCATGCAAAACAACACCCATGCCCCATATAAAATGGGAGGAGTGATGTGTCTAAATACATTTTCTTCCTACAAACTTGTTTTCTGTGATTACAGCCTGCATGATTAGAGCTTCCCAGCTTCAATACCTTCTCAACGACGTCATTTACAAAACTGTACAGCACAGCGAAAACCATAGGCGTGGCGGCGTAAAAATTGAAGGGGTTGCGTTATTTATGCATTGCCATTGTTACATTGTTGCATTGTCATTTATGCATTGTTGTTCAATGCTTGTTCTTGCCGTGAATTTATTCGCTGAGGATTTATTACGTTAGCTTGTGTCCCAGGTGCCTTGCAGCCAGCACCAAATGTTATAAAAATAAATGAATCCCTAAGATGGCGACCTGAAAACCAACTCAATCAACTTCTCGTTGTCACCTTCGCGAAATTGTCGTCCTGGGACTGGGAAATGATTGTTTAGGCTTGTTTATGACATTAAGCTGATGGGAATGACTAATGAACTGTAGTGATGACTCTAACTAAATTCAGTTAGACTTGGTGGACATAAAAGTGGGTTGATCAATGGGAGATATCTTTAAGATATGCTCAGCATCGGCCCCGCCAGCTCGCTGCAATCTAGAGGCCAGCGGGAAGATTCTTCTGGTCGAGAAAGCATTAAGACATTGGTTTGTTTTGGCACTCAAGTATTTATCCACATGCTACTTATTTATACCCTGATATGGCTTAGTTCTCGGCGAAAAATGATTATTGTCATTGCGTTTTGCGTAAATGATGTACCATGCCAAGAACAGACAAGAGATCAATATGAAATCATGTTTCTCATTCCCGAACCATACCAAGAGCCTAAAAAAGACAATAGGAGGCCCTAACACAATGGAGGCCCCCTTTCGGTGAGCAGGAGGCACCCTTTCAACCTTGCCCCCCCTCCTGGAAGAATTTCGTGGCGACGCCACTGGAGACGTGTGAGTCCCAGCTGAACAAGCGATCGAATAAAAGTCCGAGACTTTTGCTTTCCAAAATGGTAGTTAGATCGCATCACGAAATTTCACCGTGGTATGCGTGATGGTGCGCAAATTTTGTGGGCTGCCCGAGAACATCAGCTGAGTCTTCGTAACGTTCATTTTCTGTCCATTTGCTCGAAGCCAAATGCCAAAACTGTTTCCATGCGAGCGACGACGTTTTGAATTTAAGATTTCTTACCATTGACCAAAATCTGGGCGTCTTCGGCGTCTTGGATAACCACTGCGTCGTCGGTGAACAAATTGTAGTAGAGGGGAGGTCCGAGAGATGAGCCTTGACCTGATTCTTGATCCTGCTCCTCTGACCTCAACTATTTTTCCCCGAAAATTAGTCCGTATCTTAACCACCAGAGCGCCTGCGATGCTTGTACTCTCGGAAAGTCCTGGCTCAATCTGAGTGACGTAGTTTGATATTGATGAAGCTTGTAATACTTCTACCGCAAATAATTTGCCATCCCATGCATTGCGGTGTTTCAAAATATTCATTACTGCAAAATTATGGACATACTTGTGGATCTGGACCCCAGATTTTTCAAATGTACGCCCGCCCCTGTACTGAAGCGAAGGAGTCCCCTCCCCTCATACAGGATGCCTGTACGGGCTTTAGCCCCTCCGGGATCGAGTCCACGCTATGCCACTGAATGATGCATCATTCGTTCCCGTATCACCAATGTCAACAGTCACATTGAATAGTGAGGCATCCTCTTCGGTGGAGAAAGTTGAATACAGTACACTATCGTCCACAAAAGGAAGCCTAGCCCGCCCCGTAGCGTATTAGATATGCTCAAGGAACATTATCGCACGATTCGAGACTATCTGCTAACTATTCATTGGTAGTCAGCCTCGAATCGTGAGAACGGGTTCCTTCAACATAGGTAATACGCTATCGGACGGGCTAAGGATGTTTTTTTTTTGCGAACGGCAGTGCATAGTTTATTGCGCGAAACGTTTGTGTTCCTTAGCTGGGATCTGAAGGCTATGATGATAATCAGTACTTCGCTCTTGTTCAGTGTGCTGTCACTGTTACAACAAAGTCGTCCAGTCATTGCTTGTGTTCTTTGAATTGGAGCAAACACTGACGACCAACATGGATCCATCGATACACTGAGAGAACTTTCCCAACGGCCATTGCAACTGTCTCATCAGCAGGTATGCCAACAGTGTGTCACCAATGCCTCCAGCTGTAACGGAAAATCGTGCAGATGCGTTCGTTGTGAATAGTTCTGCTTGGCGGCGCTCCGTACATAGCCTTATTTCTATTTGTGTGCCCGGGATGTCCGCTTATTTGCATTTCGCCGGGATGCCCGATGTAAGACGTCTTTGTTGGTCCATAACTACCTCCCTTTCATTTCTACTGGAGGTATCTTTAGTTAACTACATTCGGTACTGCTCCGAGTACCTGACATGAAAAGTATCATATTAGGTATCGTTTTAGGCACGGGAATCTATATGGTACTACAACCTGACCACCTATAGGGGTGTTGCTCGAAAAAAGAATACTATGCAAAATACCCATGGGAGTGAATGGCAACAGCGATGGCGAAGTACCCTGGGGGCACTACTAGGAGAGATATATGCATCCGTAGGTGTCGGCGAAGTACAGCAATGTGATATTTAGCATATTATGAACACGGCCAGAAGTAGGCAGAGGGGTGTCGTTTTGGACACCAGCTAAATCACCCTATAGGGTGTGAACGTTTCTTTCAGTGTAGGCTCATTGCCTAAATGAAACAACGGTGCTTCCTAAAAGCGTACTTATGATGCATATTGCGTACTCAATACCAGTTAAGATCACAATATGATAATAATTTCCATCGACAATATTCATAATCGGGTGAATATATGTTTATAAGTGTTCGAAAACCGAATTTCAGGCCACGTATCCCTTAGAAGTTACAAGACAAATACACGAATCATGCGAATATTTATTCCACGGTAGAAAAAGGAAAGTCAGTCGCCTTTTGATGACCATAGTTTTATTGTGCAGTCACTTCTGTACTTTGGTTAACTTTGCGGTTCCATCACCTCGAAAAATATAGAACATGAGAAAAACATAGCGTCTTGGCCCCGTGATAATGCATCATTCCCATACGGTGATAACTCTTTTTTAAATGGCGTCTTAGTTCCTTCATGAATCTTCATGAAATTTCACCTGCGCTATTCGGGGAAAGCATGCAAACATCAATTGGTGGGGGATCGGACGATTCAATGGCTAATTAAACTCGAAGTATCAACTGCATATCCTTCGTCTGAAATGCCAGTGAATTGGTGGGTACAAGAGCATGCTGCTTCAAATTAGTACCAAGTAGATTAAAAGATAAACATGCACCTTCCTCGTCTCATCCCGGAATGCCCAATCCATTTTTGCTCCGACTTTTTTTTATTAACCATACAATCGCAAGAAAAAACTCTTCCGGCTGAATAAAAACAAACATTTACTCATTCCATTCAAAGCCGGCGTATATGTATGTTCCTGTATGCATGGGCGTGCTGTCTGAGTTGTTGGGTGCATGCATGCATGTGTGCATGCAAGTGGGGATTTGGTATAATTTTGAGGATGTAGAACATGAACGCACGGGCTCCTCCGCCATTTGGATGGAAGGGAACGAATCCTTCAGTATCCTTTCAATTAGCATTGCGCCCAGGGGCCATTTATCCATTGTGTCCATTTTGTCCATGTGTCCATGTGTCCATTGTGTCCATCCACTGTGTTCATTTTTCATGGGTGCCCATGCACCCATGACAAATTGACACAACCCATATTCTCCCCGCAGCTATGTTGCCGTGCCGAAGCCAATGGATGTACGTGCGTCTCCAAATTGACAATGTGTGTCTGTAATTGTATGGAATCACGTTTCATCATCAGTCGCGTGGCAGTAGTTCTCCATGTTCAAATGAAATATCAGCACGGAACTAGGCGCAGTTGAAAATGCAATAGGACCCGGGGAATTGCGTCGGGATTTCGGAGTATTTGCTCGTCGGAGCCGTGGCGCTTCAGTGGCAAGGCCAGCATATGTACAAAAATCACAACATTTCTCGTATAATCTACTGCGTTTTTGTGCAAACGAGGGGGGGGCGGCCCCGCTTCCTCCTTGGCTGCACCTCTGTAAACACACTCACACACACACCTACACACAAACACACTCACAGACATATACACACACACACACACATATATATATATATATATATATATATATATATATATATATATATATATATATATATATATATATGTATACATATATGTATAAATATTTATATATTTATATATATATATATGCAAGGTAGTGTAGATCAAAATTGAAGTGATTCGATTGAAAAGATCAGTCGTCTACTTCCAAGCGCGTCTTACTTGACATACATATATATATATATATAGATATATATATATATATTAGGGTGTATTGTCGAATAACTGTTTATTTTTATGTGCTGTGTTACTATGAATTTATTGGTCCCTGGCATGTCTAGACTCAGAAAATACCATGAAAAAAATCTGGATAAAAAACCCAGCCTGCGCCGAGCGTGGCAAGTTTGACCCCTTACAGTGACGCCCGGCGTTGAAGTCTCCTCGTTAGTTACGCGCACACTAACACCAGGCGGCGGCTCGAGCCGCGCCGCCGCGCCCAAGGGCAGGTGTGTTTTAGCGTCTGTTAACCAGTGGTGGATCCAGAAGGGGGGCCATGGGACCATGTCCCCTCCCTTGGGCCCTGAAAAAGAGGACCTTGGGCTCCGAAAAATGGTCCCTTGGGCTTCGAAAAAATGGGCCCATTTTGTCCCCAGGGGCCTTTCTTGGCTCCAAAGAGCCATTTTTACTCAATATATTGAGGAAATTCACTAATTTTGAAGGGGCCCTTCTAAGTTACAGGGGGCCCAAAAACCAAAGGAGGGGCCCAAAAGGCTTTCGCTCCCTACTTGCGCAAATCCCGGATCCGCCACTGCTGTTAACGCGACACCCCAGAACGAATTTCTCCTATTTAACGACAGACATACCTTTGATTTATATATCTTCGTTCGTTTTGCACAATTCGTTTTGCATCGCACATGGAAGCTACCGGACCTGTGGGAGGCGGCTGATGGGGTACCCCTGCCCGTAGGAAGAGGTTATGCAAATAGAGGGCCTTCCCTCGGCCGGTAGCGCTCGCGCCCTGTTTGTTTGCTCAGTGGACCGGCGCAGCGCCGCCTGAACCCTCGGGTCTTTTCTCGGCTGGATTACCCTTGGCGTTTCGATATTTTCGTCCCTCGTTCAGTGTGTGTCCGACTACTGAGGCGTCAAGCAGCGGCATCCATTTCCCCAGCATCTTACCGCAGGTCATGTCAGTAAAACGGGAGGGCCTACGTTATGGTTAAGGGTGCGCGAACACCCCCCAGAACCTTTTCAGTGTCATAACATTGTAAAGCTAATATCCTACGAATGCTAAGGAGATTGAAGTTCATATTAACTTTAACCTTGGTAAATCATTGAACAAAGCAAATGTCATGTCCTCAATTTTACCTGACTTTTGTCCCGGAATTGGGAATTTGGTCACGTGTAGAAAAGCTTTTCGGAAACTCACACACATGCCACCTTTCTTAAGATTTAATTTTCCACTCGCAGCCGATCAGCACTCGCATTAACATTTTGCCTCTTTCCTTCACAGGCCAACATCACAACGGAAATGTCTCTTCGCAGTAAGACCAAGCACTTCTCTCTCGGGACGCCCAAGAACCTGCCCGAAAATCAGTTGCCCACCAATAAAGATGTTGTCAACTGCATCAGGCTCATGCACTCCGTGCCTGGAAAATTTCAAAGGGAGATGAGCACCATTTTTAAGCCAGTCGCCGAGATGGTCATCGCCATGTGGAGCAGCGAGGGTATTCCTGTTACTAAAGATTCGGCAGTTTATCGAAAAGTTGCGGATTGTTACAAAAAATTCCAGGCACTGAACAAAACAAGAACGCAAAATCGGAATGTGAAAAACGTAAAGTCGAAGAAAAACGAAAAGTATTTCGAAAAACTATTCGACATTGCTATGTGCAAGTGCCGAAGTGAACGCTCTTGCAAGTGTCCCTACGAAAACCGGGTGCCACAGATTGAAGTGAAATTCTTGCGCGATCAGAGGGGCTCCCGGAAAATTTTCCTTGGCATGCCGGACCGTCAGGAGATGAGACTACGGCAGGTCGCCGCCGACCGCAGACGCCAGCGGCTGCAACAGCATGATCTGGATACGCTGTCACCGAGAGCCTCCGACAGCGAGCCCGGGCCGTCTGGCCTTCAAAACCCCGAGGCAGGCAGCTCATCGGCCACCAGCAGCGCTGACCCAGCTGACACTGGCGGCTCTGATATGGAGTGGAATGAGGAGGACGATACCCAACCCGAGACCGGCGAGCGAAATTTTGAAAGGCTCACCAACACGGCTCTGGCCGCCGACCGTTGCGGCGTCTCCAACCGCGCTGTGTGCGCCATTATAAACGGCTTCCAACAAGACATCGGGCGGATTTCGGAAACCAGCACAAAATTGATAGTAGACCCCATGAAAATGTACCGGGAAAGGGAGCGTGTGAGAAATATGGCGGCCTCGGCGAGCGCCGAGCAGCACGGCGACATAAAAGCACTATATTTTGATGGCCGCAAAGACAAAACATTCACCGGCAAATCGACCACAATGAAAGAAGAACATGTGGCGGTGGTGGTGGAGCCTGGCTCAAAGTACCTCACACACTTCACTCCGGAAAGTGGACGAGCCATCCACCAAGTGAGGAAACTGACTGACATCGCCATTGACAACGCCGCCGACGTCAGAGTGCTCGGCTGCGACGGCACCGCCGTTAACACCGGCAGGGATGGCGGCGCGTGCCGCCTCTTTGAGCTGAGCCAAGACTCGCCTCGTGCCGTCCACTGGTTCGTCTGCCAGCTCCACGCGAATGAGCTGCTCCTGCGGGCGGTGTTCACCGAACTGGACGGCTCAACCACCGGGCCCAAGTCCTTCTCGGGACCGCTGGGTCGGGCCGCCAGTGGCGACGTCCACCGCCTAGAAGTGGCGTCGTTCCGCGCTGTGGCGGGGCCACTGCCAGACCTCCCGGACCAGCTGGTGGCTGACCTCAGCACGGACCAGCAGCTTCTCTACCGACTCGCCAGAGGGGTGGATGCCGGCAAACTTCTGGACGGCAGCGACGCGCATCGCCAGATCGGACCTGTTAATCACGCCAGGTACGTACGAGCCGTTGTCAACAACCGAAAGTGTCTAAACTGAAATTCAGACACTTAAGCGCGCTAGTCAATTCATGTCAATGGAACGGGGAAGGTGGTGGGGTCATGTCCCAATTATTTCAGTTCTCAAGTATATTAGCTTTATAATATTTGATACTACAATTTTAGATGAGAAGTGTCTTTATAAGACAAGAGTGGCCCAATGAGCCAATGTTCATTTGTCATTCTACATCAACATTAGTTTTCTGTCCGTTTGCCTACGTTTTTTATTATAAATTTTATATAGCTTGTCTAACGCTGCCTTGGCGGCTATCGCAGGTGGCTCACACTGGCCGCGCGACTGCTGCGCGTCTACATCGGGTCAGCGTCACCGACGGCCGAGTTGACCCAGCTGGTCGCATTCCTGATGGGTCACTACATCACTATGTGGTTCTACATCAGGGCCAACAGCACCTGCACTAGCGGCACCTTGAACAGCATGCGGAGCGTGGAGCTCCGACGGATGCTGCCCACTCGGCTGCAGGACATTATCAGGCCAGTGATGCAGCGGAACGCCTACTGGGTACATCCGGAGGCTGTTCTGCTGGCGATGGTGGCGGACTCTGACGCTGCGGTGCGCGCCCGGGCCGTGGGTGTGATCCAACGGTGTCGGCAGCAACCGCAAGAGGGAGTCAGACCGTTCAAGCTGCCGACCATCAACTTCGCCGCCACCCACTACACGGAGCTGCTTGACTGGGAGAAGGAGCTGATCACCGAGCCGCCGCTGACAACCGACCTCACGGACGTCGAGCTACAGGGCATCTGCAGCCAGCCACTCCAAGTCGCCTCCTTCCCCGTCCACACTGTGGCGGTGGAGCGGGCGGTGAAGGTGGTGACCGAGGCAGCCGACGCGGTGATGGGCGAGGAACGCAGGCATGGCTGGATCAGCAGCCGGCTCGCGCACCGCCGGCAGCTGCCAAGCATCCACAGCAAACAATCTTTCGTGAAATCTCTGGCTGAAGATGTATAAATAAACGGTATGTCTGTCGTTGAATAGCAGAAATTCGTTCTGGGGTGTCGTGTTAACAGCAGTGGCGGATCCGGATTTGCTCAAGTAGGGAGCGAAAGACTTTTTTGGCCCCCTTTGGTTGTTGGGCCCCCTGTAACTTAGAAGGGCCCCCTTCAAAATTAGTGAATTTCTACAATATTTTGAGTAAAAATGGCTCTTTTGGAGCCAAGAAAGGCCCCTGGGGACAAAATGGGCCCATTTTTTCGAAGCCCAAGGGACCATTTTTCGGAGCCCAAGGTCCCCTTTTCAGGGCCCAAGGGAGGGGACATGGTCCCATGGCCCCCTTCTGGATCCACCACTGGTTAACAGACGCTAAAACACACCTGCCCTTGGGCGCGGCGGCGCGGCTCGAGCCGCCGCCTGGTGTTAGTGTGCGCGTAACTAACGAGGAGACTTCAACGCCGGGCGTCACTGTAAGGGGTCAAACTTGCCACGCTCGGCGCAGGCTGGGTTTTTGATCCAGATTTTTTAAATTACATTTTCTGGCTCCAGACATGACAGGGACCAATAATATCATAGTAACACATCGAGTTTTTCCGGATGATACACCCTAATATATATATATATATATATATATATATATATATATATATATATATATATATATATATATATATATATATATATATATATATATATATATATATATATATATATATATATATATATATATATATATATATATATATCTATATCTATATATATATATATATTTATGTCAAGTAAGACGCGCTTAGAAGTAGACGACTGATCTTTTCAATCGAATCACTTCAATTTTGATCTACACTACCTTGCCGACATTATGGCATTTTAATCAAACCATCTGTTCGCAACTTCGTCGCACGACAGTAAAAGTATGTATTTAAAACAATATAAAACCCTGCTTGTCGGTACGTTGACTCCGCATTGTGCACTGTCATTTCCAGTGGAAGCTGAAACTCTGAGGTACAAGCATCAAAATTTCATATAATTAAAACGGTAAACGAATGACCATGCCTTTCATAGCACACCAAGTATCTATTGTACATCTTGTGGCCACTTCAAACACACTACGTACGATAGTTTAGTGAAGGAAGATGTTCGTTCATTGTCCCTGATAGACATGTCTGTTTTGGGGGCACGACCCATTGAAATACATACTACGGTGGGGTTCCCAAAGCATCATGGCATTGCAAAGAACTATCCACTCAATCATGAGGAGGAAAAACAATGAACATAGCTCGGCATCGCACAAGCTAAGCAATCTTAAGTTTCGCAGTTGTATAGTCAATTAGCTACACACGTAGCACCATTTGTGACATTGGTATGGACACCCGGCCTGAACATAGCACCATTTGTGGCGTTGGTATGGACACCCGGCCTGAACATAGCACCATTTGTGGCGTTGGTATGGACACCCGGCCTGAACATAGCACCATTTGTGGCGTTGGTATGGACACTCGGCCTGATGCAGAGCATGCTCGGATCAATTTCCTCAAGTAGAACTGGTGAATGTGCTTAGGTGTCCATGAAACAAAGTGTACAGAGAACATGGTCTTTGTAAACGGCTTGTGAGGAATTACGAACAAATGGTCAACGCACAGCAGGGCACGGAAAGAAATCGCATCAGTGGATGTGATGATGGAGTCATCCACAATGCTGCTGCCGTCTACCCCGAAAGGCCAGACGAAGCCTTGGCATAGTGTAGACACAGGCGAATGCCTACCGACCAAAGCACATAGTATGGCTCTGAGCCATTTCCTGTGCTATGATTCAGATCCACTTAAGCGGAACTCCCACTGGAACCGAAAGCATGACGGGTCAAGTAAGCTGTCGACCCTGTGCCATTTAGCTTTGCTTCCGCAGCAGGCACATGACAGGCTTCCGTTCGATGCAGAACTCAGTTAAGCTTCAGCCAAGCGTAGTTCGGTGTTTAACTTGATCAGTTGGATATGTACATAAATAGACGGCGGAGCAGGACACACCGAAACGATGGCCAAGTGACCTCATAGCCTAAACCGGTCTCGAGCCCCTCATCAAGCCTTCTTCCGCTAAACATGAACCCTGTATGGTGTATTCGACTGAGGGAGCTGCCGCTGGGGCTGCCGCTGGGGCTGCCGCTGGGGCTGCCGCTGGGGCTGCCGCTGGGGCTGCCGCTGGGGCTGCCGCTGGACCTGCACTTCTGACCAGGGAGCCGCTGTAGCGTCGACACATCATGAACCACGTCGGTGTTGCCAGGTCACGAGGTCATCAGATCACCAGGTCACCAGGTCATCAGGTGAACTGGGTGTACTCACCCTAGACGTGATGGGGGAGATGTCAGGTCTGTGGACAGAGGTCGGGACAGACATAGTGAGCTCACCCTGAACGTGATGGGGAGATATCGGGACTGTGGGTAGGGATCGGGAGCAGACCTGGTGAGCTAGGTTCGTCCACTCTGCACGTGATGGGGGCAATAATCTACACCTCGCGCGTGGACAAGGAGATGGTGGATTTCCCGACAACCGGCGGACAGATTCGGCAGCTGATCACACTGCACCACGCTTCATGACTCGGGTGAGTTGTCGGTTTGACGGCTGAGGAGGGTGAGCATCGCAGCAGGCTGTTTGGCTTGGTGTCCATGAATATTTATAAACCCTGAATCAATCAGACAACAGACGGCTAATTGTAGCCAAGCTTTCATCACTGTGGGTGGTATTTTAGCAACTCTTCACCCTTCACTAGGCCCCTCGTCTTAAAACCAGAATTGGTTCCTGTGTGATCGTTAGCTGACGCTGATTGAATATAATATCTGCATGTGATTCTAAAGAGATTGGCCGCGATAGCACAATGGAGTGGATAGCTTCTTTATTACTCAGAACATAGCATTGATTAGGATATTTAATTATTTCTCGTCTTTTCTCATAGTATATTGCCCTTGATAGTCTTAACCCAGATGGCTCATGTGATAGGCTTAACCCAGATGGCTTAACCCAGATGGCTCTCATTAAAAGCCTGAAGACTTTAAAATATACTTTAAAATATAAAAATATAAATGGCGCTACGACGGAGCCTGAAGAGTTTTAGAGCCCTGCGCATGTCAGGTGGTGCACCACAGGCCAGCCGAACTTCCTTAATTGCTCTCATAACGGTGAAATTAAATTCATATCGCCGCCAAGTTCGCCCAATGAAGTCTTCTCTCAATCTTAAAATAACGTACCAAAATTTTTCCATGACGACAGCGAAGACATTATTAATCACCACATGGCAATGGAGAGAAAGTATGTTATGGAATGACGCTGCAACTTGTTAAATTAATTTTAATTTTAAATAAGCACTATCGAGTGTCACGCACACCATGAACCATACACCATACAATATGTTTTCAGGAACATATTCCTACTCTCCTCCCACTCTTCCAACTTCCTACTCAGGTAACGGTGCTGTAGTGCTTGTGAAGAATCTGTGGCTGGTAACTTGCTTGCTTGTGTGGAGCATATCTCTGGAGATTAATGGCCTGTTTTACGGAAATCCCTACGTAGCTTACTACACTCCTCCCCTGGTAATCCGAACCACACCCTGCCGCTCATCCGAACCATACACTGCTGCTCATCCGAACCATATACTACAGGTCCTCCGAGCCATACGCTGCCTGTCATCGGAACCATACACTGCCTGTCATCGGAACCATACACTGCCTGTCATCGGAACCATACACTGCCGGCCATCAGAACCACACACTGCCGGTCATCAGAACCATACACTGCCGGCCATCAGAACCACACACCCCCGGTCATCAGAACCATACACTGCCGGCCATCAGAACAACACACTGCCGGTCATCAGAACCACACACTGCCGGCCATCAGAACCACATACTGCCGGCCATCAGAACCATACACTGCCGGCCATCAGAACCATACACTCCCGGCCATCAGAACCACACACCCCGGTCATCAGAACCATACACTGTCGGCCATCAGAACCACACACTGCCGGCCATCAGAACCACACACTGCCGGCCATCAGAACCATACACTGCAGGTCATCAGAACCATACACTGCCGGTAATCCGAACAATACTCTGCCGCAACCCAGTGTGAATGAACAAGATAATGAATTATTCGAAGATTTAGACAGAGATGGACTAATAAAAGTGACACCACAATATGGTATGGAAGTGCTAGGTAGATATGCATTGAATACATGAGGCCAGATATCCGACACTCCGGGAGGTTATTTTGCTGTGACTAGCAGGCAAATGGCTTGTATTGTAATGATCATGGCTAAAATATGAATTGATTCGATGTCTGTCCAGCTTTGTCCGATTTTAACCAGCTAAAACCGGTAAAAAAAACACTGACAAAATCACTGACCACTAACATCGACAAAACTAGTTTTGCCCGTTTTTTGTGACAATCCTGCAGGCAACACACATGACTTTGAATATTATATTCCTTGTCCCGACATTTCAATTTAAACAAGCCATCCGTAAATAGGCATACTGTTTTGAACGTTGTCCGTGTTCGCGCTCCCTCATCCATCACATGATGAATAGCCTTCATCGGTGCAGTGCTGATTACATCGTCCTCAGTCCAGGACTCTGGTCTGAACCGGCTAATCAACCCTTCTCAAGCAGTCCACAACACATTTCGCCGGCTATGCCAGATGGCAAACCTCTAATAGCATTCGGCGCAGCACCTCTCAGTCAGTATTTCGATAGAAAAACGATCATTTTCGCAGCTTAACGTCGCATAAACCCTGAAGTGGGGTATGTTCAGTGATGCATGACAATTATTGACTGAACTATTATTAGGCAATTAGCCTCCTAAATCATTTAGTGTCACACGCAAAAGCTGACTTCAGATGACACTCATGTCTTGATTGCATGGCTGCTTAGTTACTGGACTATAATTCAGTATTCATTTCCATTTTCCTGATTTTTGCGAGAGATACATCCACCTCCGGTGCAATCAGCTGCCATGGGGGTGTTTCCATGTCCTGGGCTCTCCGAATTCCCTGAAGTTGAACTCGACTATTTTGCAGAAGCTTTCGAACTCGCACACCGAACAGGGCGACATTCAGATTCCGTTCCCTTGAAAAAAGAGTCCGTAGTCGACGCGAAAAGACATGCGGGTAAGTCGGATGAGCCGGGAACTGGCGGAGCTTGCAGGCGTACCGCATTCCCAACCTTTCTCTGCGCAGACATAGAGGCGGCTCATGTGCTTCCGTCAGAAGGCTTACGATGGGTGACGTGCGAAATGCTCCGGTCGCGATGCGAATAACGGTGTGATGAACAGTGTCCAGTGCTCGTTTGGTGGAACTGCGTGCTCCATCGTAAATAAAACAAGCGTAGTCCAGTTTAGACCGTATCAGTGAGCGATACAACAGGGTCAGTGAGTATCTGTCAGCTTCATAGCTAGTGCGAGATACACACTTGTTCAGCGATTTAAAACACTTGTCGCGGAGTGTTCTAAAATATTCTGTATAACTAAGACGTGAATCAAAGTCACCCCAAGAAACTTCACCGCAGGTGGCATCGGTATTTGGTTTCCATACAAACTGAGGCAGAATCCTGCACAGTTACGCCGGCGACAGAAATGCATTGCGGTTGTCTTTTGTGTTGAAAATCTGAATCCATTCAGTGCACCCCATCTTTCAAGTTTTTGAACGGCCAATTGGAGACGTCTCGACATAGCAGATAGTCTAGCTGTGCTACACCAGATGGCAAAGTCGTCTACAAATAGAGACCGACCAAGTTGTGGTGGAAGTACGTCGCAAATATCATTTATCATTATCGCAAACAGTGCTACACATAAAACACTTCCCTGTGGCACACAGTTGACCTGTACAAATCTTCTGGATAGCTGGTGGCCAATGCGAACACGGAAATGTCTGTCGGCCAGAAAATTATGTATGAATAACCCCATGGATCCCCGAATACCGCTTTTATGTATCTTTGCAATAATACCCTGGCGCCAAGTCGTGTCATAAGCTGCTTCAATGTCAAAAAAGACAGTGCCGACGTGCCGTTTCTGCTTAAACGCTACGCGTACTGCAGTGTCCAGAGTTAATAAGTGGGCAATTGAATTCCGGTTCTTCCCAAAACCGCACTGTCAGTCTGATAAAAAGTTATGAACTTCTAAAAACCACGTTAGTCTGGTAGTCTTTCCATCAGCTTGCACAAACAGGAAGTGAGGGCTATTGGGCGATAGTGGAGCGGTTCCAGTCCGCTCTTGCCCGGTTTTAACACTGGTATCACTACTGCCTCTCGCCACGCTACCGGGAAGTTGCCTTGTTGCCAGAGATGGTTAAAGATGTTTAAAAGTGCTTCGGTCGCACATGGAGGAAGATGCTTTATCATTTCGTTGTGGATGTTGTCTGGGCCTTCGCATACACTTCGGAGCTTCCCCATGGCGGAAGTAAGCTCGGACATTCTAAATGGCTGGTTATATGATATGCTGTCACTCGTGGCAAAGTCAGTGGGAGCTTTTCACAACGCGACCTGTGACGCAAGAATTGCGGATCACAATGACTGCCACGGCTACGATAAGGCGCGCGCAATTTCGTTGGCAACGTCGATAGGTTTGGTCACGTCCATATTACCCATTCGTAGCACGGGTAGGAGAACGGATGAATGCTGGCCTGCAATGCGTTTTATTCTGGACCATACTTGTGTAGTCGGGGTATGTTTGTTTATTTGGTCCACATATTCTCTCCATGATAGCTTTTTGGCTGATCGTATAGTGCGACGTGCCAGGGCCCTGGCCCTCAGAAAGGCGACCATGTTTCCCGTGTTACTATTTTTCCTAAATGTACGATATGCTCCTTTTCTTGCGCGGATGGCGTCTCCGCATTCCTCCGTCCACCACGGGACCGGGGTATGCCGGGGAGCACCGGAGGTGCGAGGTATGCATGCGGATGCAGAACTTAGGAGCAGTGATGTGAACTGTTTTATACTTTGTAGTTTCTCCTGCCCATCAGCGGAGCAAGCCGTTTCTATTTGTGTTGCATATTCAGTCCAATTTGCCTTGCGAAGGTTCCATCGCCGCGGCCTCTGTCCAAGGACAGGACCGTCACGGTATTCCAGCCATACATGAAAGTGGTCACTTCCCATAGGATCAGTGTCCACCGACCAATTAAAATATTGCACAAATTGAGGACTAGAGATACTGAGGTCTAGCGCAGAGATTTGTCTAGATGGCATACTGAAATGAGTTCTGGTACCTGTGCTTAAGACACTGTAGTGAGCGGCCATGCTGGTATGCATGGGTCAAGTGGCACCCGGCGCCGTCAGCTGTCCTGAGCCCGGGGCGATGCTCCAGCAGTCTGGCAGCGCGGTCTGTTGTTGAGGGCGGCTGGGTCGGCGGCGCGCGCCAGTGACGATCCGGTGATTCGAGGGGACGCGTGGTCGGTGCTCGTGGTCTGATTACGGTGAGCCCTCTCTCGTGAGTCGTGTCGGTTCGTTCGGTCGCTGACTACTGCGAATACACGCCCTTCCCCGTGCTCGGCATTTACTTTCGGATCGGCAACTACAGACACACAAGGACTCCTCGTGTAAAAACTGCTCCATAAGACGTCCACGCCCGTTGACATCTTCACATCCACAAACGGTATGATGTGAATTGAAGTCGCCTAGAATTAGAACCGGCTCGGGGAGCTGAGAGCAAAGAAGCTTCAGCTCGGCAGATGGAAATGGGGTTCCAGGGGGCAGGTAAATACTGCATAATGAAATCATTTGCCGACCAAAGTGCACCCTGCCAGCGACGGCTTGGAGACGTGTGTTCACAACTAGTGGATGCGAGGGAACACTATGGTGGATGCCTAATAGCACTCCACCATGTGAAACAGTGTCAGATGCTACTTCTTTTCGGTGGAGGGTGTAGCATTTCACCTGGATTGAGATGTCCGGCGACAGCTTAGTCTCCTGTAGACAGAACGCCACCGGACAGACCCTGCTTAGCACTGCCTGCAATTCATGGGCACTACTTCTAAAACCCCTGCAGTTCCATTGTAAAACAGCTTGTATAGAGAGCTATGCTAAAAAGGTTAAAACAGGTCAGTTCATGGAGAGCTAGCCGAGGCCCACGAGTCGGATGCTGTGCGCGCTCGCGCTCTCGGACTGACCCCGCCGGTTGGCGAGACTGACCCGGGCGAGACGCGCTTCCGGCTTACTGCGGGCGACCAGCGGGACTGGTCGCCTGCCTGGGGAGGTGTGGGAGGCGGGCCCATCCCTCCCAGTGTCGGACTGACCCCGCCGGTTGGCGAGGCTGACCAGGGCGAGACACGCTTCCGGCCTACTGCGGGCGACCAGCGGGACTGGTCGCCTGCCTGGGGTGTGGGAGGGGCCCCCCCCCCTCCCTGGGTGTGGGGGTGGTGGGGGTTGGGGGGGGCGTGGGCTCGTCTTCCTGCACTAGGTGACGTCTCCCTTGACCCAGCTCGGGATGTCCGGCCTGAAGCCCCCATGTCGGGAGCCCCTTGGCGGACCTCAATTCCTAGGCGTGGTCGGGTCGTGGACCGTGCAACTACCGGTACCCGGGCCGGAGGCCACACCCTTCTCTTCGGAGATGGTAGGTGGGGGTGGGGGTGTTGGGGTAGTTCGGGAGGGTGTAGGGATGGGTTGGGTAGGTTTACGGTTGGCGATGATGGTGGGTAAGGATGTGGGTGGAGGGCTCCCCATCCTCGTCGTCGGTTCGACGCGACTCTGAGACGTCGGTGTCTCGAGTCCTAGTCCCGGAGAGCTCCTGGGATCTTCCCTAGCGGGAATGGAGTGTTGGGCAAAGGAGGTAGGGAGGGAAGTGTTGGAGTTAGGGGTTGGAGTGGCTGGGGAGGGGTTGGGCTTGGATGAAGATGGACGGGCAGGTCTTTTTCCTCGTTGGACCTGGACCCACTCTCCTCCTTGAGGAGTCGCTACAGAGTCCTCAGCTGAGGACTCCCTTATCACCGCCTGGGGAGAGGACGAAACTCTTTCTCCTATCGGTGTGCATTCAATACCAAAGGCAAGCATTATGGCACTGAGCTGAGCTATAAGATGAGAGGCACTCATGTGTGTGTGTAATTGCATTGGAGACTGTTGTGTGATCTTAGAGTTCAGTTTTACCTTTGCAGCGTACGATATTCTCGGATGCGCTACCTCATAAATCTCACGCGCCTCACGAAATGTGATCTTTTTGAAACTTTTAATAGCAACTATTTCCTTCTCTTTTAAGAAAATGGGGCAAGAGCGATCGTAGGCGGTATGAGGTATTTGTTCTGGGCCGCAGTTAGAACAGTGTGGATACTCCGCTTCACATTTGTCTTGCGCATGCTCTACTGATCCACATCTCCCACATGTCTCTCGGTTTCGACGGTGCTGCGATGTGTGACCAAAACGGGAGCAACGGCAACACCTCATCGGATTGGGTACAAATACACGGACCTTCACGCGGACATACCCTACAAAGATAAATTCAGGAAGATCCGTCGTGCGAAAAGTTAGATGATGTTGTTTGTTGGTTGCACTTCTTGGCCTTTTGTAATCGAAATTCTTCGCGCCTCTACCACTCCCCACTCCGTTAGGCCATCCACAATGTCAGCGTCCGAAACATCTCGCAGGTTGTAGCAATTGATGACTCCTTTGGAGTAATTTTTGGTATTGTGGGGTTGAATTTCGATGCGTACGGTGACTATTCTCCTGCCGGTTTCCTGTCGTACAGTGTGAGTTATTTCCGTTGCGTCAAGCGCCCTCCTTGCATCCTCAGCAGTATTAAATTCGACTTCCAGTCCACCGTCTCTGAGCTTTTCACACCTCAATACCGACCCTAGCTTGTCACAAGCCTCCTTCCTTTGGAACGGGGTAAGAAGAGAAAGCTTCATGTTTTCCTCGAGTGATTTTATGATTAGAATACGAGGTGCAGGAAGACCAGCTCGGAGGCCGGGCCCTCCATGCACTACACTCAGATTCCTAGGTCGGGTTGTCTGTCCCCTACTGGAGGGGGCAGGTGAGTTGTTTTTGTGTTGGAAGTTGTCATGTAAGTGTGATATGTTTCCGCTCCTCGGGCGCCCCACCACGTAGGGGCCCAACTGGGGGGACGCCTGGGTCCCGCGGACGGGAGGACGCCAGGCGCCCGAGGAGCTATA
Source organism: Ashinkailepas kermadecensis (assembly GCA_034440615.1). Taxonomy (NCBI): domain Eukaryota; kingdom Metazoa; phylum Arthropoda; class Thecostraca; family Neolepadidae; genus Ashinkailepas; species Ashinkailepas kermadecensis. The sequence continues at coordinate 114,516 of JAOTOM010003617.1, forward strand.
CGGGGCAGGCGGCGCCTTCGCCCGGCCGGAAGAGAGAGACTCACCACCCCGACCGGGATCCAGCGCCGCCCACCCCTTGACCCCTGCCGGCCAGGCAGCAGTCATTGGGCCGGGGCCCAGACCGTCGACCTGAGGCGACAAGTCGTTTGGCCCATATGGGGCCCTACGGGCTCGCCCGCCCCTCCGGGATATTAGGACCAAAGAGGCGTGTTGGTCCCCCGTCACAACTAGCACCGTGCGACGGGGGACCTCAGCCTCCAGGACTCCGTCAACCCCGGGGGACGGGCCGAAGGGGCGCGACTACCCCGATAAAACTGAGCTGGAGGGCAGGACCGGGGAAGTTGTCCTACCTGCTCATAATAGGGAGAGTTGGTGTTGCAGGGCAAGGTGAAGGACATGGACGTTGAGATGAGATGGGCATTGGAATGGGGGAGTATGGATGGAAGGACGAGTGAGGCACTCTTGATCTGACCCCTCACCGGTAA
>JAOTOM010003617.1:120000-152500 GCA_034440615.1 Ashinkailepas kermadecensis
TGGTGAGGATAGTGGTGAGGACAGTGGTGAGGCCAGTGGTGAGGTCAGTGGTGAGGATAGTGGTGAGGATAGTGGTGAGGTCAGTGGTGAGGATAGTGGTGAGGATAGTGGTGAGGTCAGTGGTGAGGCCAGTGGTGAGGACAGTGGTGAGGTCAGTGGTGAGGACAGTGGTGAGGTCAGTGGTGAGGTCAGTGGTGAGGCCAGTGGTGAGGACAGTGGTGAGGCCAGTGGTGAGGTCAGTGGTGAGGCCAGTGGTGAGGATAGTGGTGAGGATAGTGGTGAGGACAGTGGTGAGGATAGTGGTGAGGATAGTGGTGAGGTCAGTGGTGAGGTCAGTGGTGAGGATAGTGGTGAGGTCAGTGGTGAGGACAGTGGTGAGGTCAGTGGTGAGGATAGTGGTGAGGTCAGTGGTGAGGTCAGTGGTGAGGTCAGTGGTGAGGACAGTGGTGAGGCCAGTGGTGAGGTCAGTGGTGAGGCCAGTGGTGAGGATAGTGGTGAGGATAGTGGTGAGGCCAGTGGTGAGGATAGTGGTGAGGATAGTGGTGAGGACAGTGGTGAGGACAGTGGTGAGGATAGTGGTGAGGATAGTGGTGAGGACAGTGGTGAGGTCAGTGGTGAGGTCAGTGGTGAGGACAGTGGTGAGGTCAGTGGTGAGGTCAGTGGTGAGGTCAGTGGTGAGGTCAGTGGTGAGGTCAGTGGTGAGGCCAGTGGTGAGGTCAGTGGTGAGGACAGTGGTGAGGTCAGTGGTGAGGTCAGTGGTGAGGTCAGTGGTGAGGATAGTGGTGAGGTCGGTGGTGAGGATAGTGGTGAGGCCAGTGGTGAGGATAGTGGTGAGGACAGTGCCACTGCAAACATACCGTGTGTACAGCCCGTCGGGTGCACACCCATTTCCGCTGATTGTGTCAACCTACCAGTCCGCAGGAAACCAATCAAAGTCATATCTGAATTTAATCCTGGTGATGTAGTATACCCCGGGGACGCGATATCTGGCGATCGAAGAGCAGCTTTAAGCTGTCTGGCATTTTGAAACGTGAACATTTTTCATACGCAAGATGGTTTTCACTCACAAAAGGCTTTGTTGGGATTTCTTTGTCTTTGAAGCGTGCTTTAATAGAGCGACCATCATAAGTATAGGAACAGCGATTAATTATCTACGTTCGTGCGGTACATCTTATCCGACGCTCGATTGTCAGCAACATTCGCTATCTATCCATCATCGGGATAGCTGTCCGGCGGTCAATATACCAGGACCAGCATCTGACCAGGACCGAGATGGTCCTCTAACCGGGACCGAGATGGACCTCTGACCAGGACCAAGATGGGCATCTGACAGAGATACGCCTCTGACCGAAATGGGCCTGTGCCCAAGACGAACCTCTGACCTTGCAAAAAAAACTGTCGAAAAGGCGACCATTGGAAAAGTAGCGTACATGTATAATAAGCACAATATTGACAACAACATAAAGGTTAGTCCGAGTATCAAGTCAAGTTAAAAGGAAATAAACTAAGAAACAACTCGGCAGCACATGCACCCATTTGCAACCATAGATAAATATCAAAATAATCCAAGCGCAAATAAGCGTAGAGTAACAGTGTACATACTGAATAAAAAAAATGAAGATGTATGCTGAGGAAACACACGCTAGATAAATCCATGACCTCAGGTTGAAAGTTGAAACTATTCTTCAGACAACTAAGCTCAGCAAGATATATATATATATCACTGTTTGAAAAGCAATTTAACTATATATTCGCGTGCATCCATCTTGTCACCTGCGTCCCCAGTGCTCTGCTCAGAACAGCATAGGCCCATTCCCCACAGTTCGTGTGTCACGAACGTGGCGGTGTATATTGTTGTGTCGTCGCTCAGCTGATGGACTGAGAGGAGGGTGTCTCGTGCAGAGGTGTATTGCTGGCGAAGTCCCCGAGCACACAGATGCCCTCTCAGGGTCAAACATGCAATCACATACACGGGAGTGTAGCGGCCAATCACAATTAGTGGCAGGCCTAGTATCCACCGTGCGGGAACCAGTCATGTGCTCGGGTCGGGCCTGGTCACCGGGCGGCGGTTAGCGCCCGCGGCAGTGGACCACGCTCCGGTCACCGGTCGGCGGGTAGGCTGTGCCGCCAGGCAGGCCGGCGCACTCACAGCATATGACACCGGGCCACATCGGACGGGTATCGAATGGATTCAATCTACACGGATTATTCGGCCGCATTTCAAAGTGTTAACCATCGTCTAATTATTCATAAGCTCAAAAACCAGTCTCAAATTCAAATTTTGATTCAACGCTGGTGTATCCCATACCTGTCTGATAGACTCTAGAGGGTCATCGTGGATGGCGAAATATCAGACTGAAAACCCGTTACCTCCGGTGTCCTTGAGTGAGGACTGCCTTCGCCATTAGCCTGTTCGATGTTAGTCAATAATTTGCCCAATCAGAGACCAGCTGCCTCATGTACTGTGATGATATAAAAATTGTCCAAAAATGTCAGGTCCCGCTGACGGTGTGAAGTTTCAGGGTGACTTGAATAGCCTCGGAGCCTGGTCTGTCAGCTGGAACCTCAACCTAAATCATTAAAAGTACAAATCGTTTGCAATGATCCTCATGCGCGCGTCCGCACAAACCGGTTACCACATAGGCGATGAGGATCTTGCAATCGACGAGATAAAGGATCTCGTCGTGATGATTGACAGGAAGCTCCTTTTGCTACGCATGTGGTCAGTATAGTCAGCCGTGCCAGCAGAGGCTTTGGGATGGTCATCCACTCTTTCCAGATCGGCGATGGCAGGGCCAGGTTCAACCGCGGTGCCCTGCTGGCGGCCTGTTACGCTCATGTGAGGTCGATTCTCGAGTACCGCAGCATCATTTGTACGGGCGCTGGCAAAACGCACACGACGTGGGTCAGTCGAGTCGAACATAACTAGTTCTTATCTGGATGCAAAAGCACATTTCTGACTCTCCAAATTATATTTCATATTGGTGCTTTATCAGCACTTCAACATGATGGCACTTTCGACACGGAGATTACAGCACAGCCTTCCAGTTACCAGAAACATTTTTGCGGCCATGGTTGACTCGCCAGCCCGGCCAAGTTATTTTTCGCCGCACGTTCCGCCTCTAGCGACCCTCGCACGATACTGCTCTCTGCCCCGCGCGCTCGCGTGAACTGCGTCGCAAATGAATTTTGAATTCGGATTCCTCGTGTCGTCAATGCCTCTCTGTCTCATGACAATGTTGACGCTAATATATTTTCTAACCACATAAGTGCGTAAAAGAAGAAAGTGTGTGCACCTGTATTAAAACTTTAAACCATCGAAGTTTGCGATAAGCTAAGCTAACCGTTTCCAAAGAAGCTCCGCAACATTTGCGTGCTCTCCACCCCTATGCATTGTGCCAGTGGGACATCGTCTTGACTTTACGTACTCCATTGACTTCATTTATTATTAGGACGCAAATCCTGTCGGCGATTTATGCGAATAAACAGACACATAAATAAATAAATAAATTTGCTCCTTGCTCCGAGTTGTCTGGACCAGATTGGAAGATTACTTGAAAATAAATCATTTAGCGAACTTCTAGGAAGACCAATTGACCATTCTGAAATCGGTAGAGATGTGCAGTGCAGCTAAACACATTAAAATGTACAATTTCATAACAACCGGGAGGTAGTGCATGCATTTCAGTGAGACATTTTACACAGGGTCAGGTTCAGGGTGCGCTTAAAGTTAATTATTACAGTCTTAGGGCGTCTCGACACCATGGGGTTGGGTTATTTATCGCCAATATTGTTCATAGCCACACCACATCAACATGAAACGTAGGAGTGTGTAATCCAGTAAAACGGAAGCATCGTTATCAGTTTGGAGTGCCAGCACTGCTTTAGTAGAGGGTAGTAGCGGGTAGGACATGCTGGCATCCTTCCAGTATGTCCGGTCGGCCGTCAACAGTGACCCACACAGTCGCCATCTGCGTACGTCACGGAATGTGCTCGGCACGCCACAAAAATAGAGGCAACATATTACAAAAATAGACCTTCATGCAATTGTCCGTTGACGAGATATACACGATGCAACCATGATTCAAGACAAGCAAGATCCGGCTAGTCGTACATGTATTTTATTTTTGCTTAGTGTTGGGTACCCTATCCCTCACACAAATGTAATAAGCATTACGAAGAGGTACGGCGCGGAACGCGCGAAGCGGGTGCTGCTCGAGTTCATCGCTCTCGGCGGCGGCGGCGCGCCGAGTCTGTCGACAACGACGTTAGGCGCGGAGGCCTTGTGTCGAGTGGCGGCGCGGCGGGCGACGCTCGACCAATCAGCGCTGGGCCGGCCTCAGGCTGTGCAGAGTGGCACGCGACCTACACCGTGGCGCCGCTAAAGAGCCGCCTGTCCGGCCACTTTGCCGACGCGTGGGTCGGCGGCCGTCTGCCGCTCCGTGTTGCGTCACGGCCGGTGCTTCTTTCGCCGCCGGACGGAGCCCCGGAAGCGCGCGGTGCGCTCGACGGCACCGATGTGGCGAGGCGGGGGGCGTTCATATTTTACAAAGTTCACAATTTTCACTTCCAATTTGGAAGTCAACGTCCAATTTTGAAGCTAAAATCCAATTTGGAAGTTCATTTTCAATTTGGAACTTATGAACTTTGGAAAATATTAACGCCTCCTATCCGGGTTGCTTTGGAAGCTAACCTACAATTCTTGGAAGTTAACTTTCAACTTGGAAATCATGAACGTTGAAAGTTGTGAACTTTGGAAGATGCGATACGCCGCCGCCGAGGCGACCCAACCGAGGAAGAGAGCAGGCGGGCCGATGACCACCCCATCCCCACTGAAATGCGTTCCGGGCCGACACACTTCGCTTGTGCATGCGCAATTACACTGGGTGGTCCTTCACAGCCCTGCGATGTTCCTACGCTGCCCCGAGTGGAAACACAGCGGCACCTTTACCTCGACAGACACTGGTCTAAAATACCGGCGAGCTTAAGTGAAGTAATGGAGATAGAAGCATATTAAAATGGGTGTTGCTCGTCCCTAGTGTTGTCCTTATGTTCATCGACGATGTGCTATGGAACGATTTCGGCAAGTTGCAGATTTAACCGCCCAGGTAGCTCAGTTGGTTAGGGCGCCGGCCTGCGCTGGTCCCTCTGTCCTGGCAAGACAGGGTTCGGGTTGCTTTGCGCGCTCACATTTAGCTCCCAGCTGGGAGGGTCAGCTGGCAACTGGCCCGATAAGGCCGGGGACGAGCAACCGGGGCGGCCGTGTCGGTGCATTGACGGCACGTCAATGCACCGACTCCACTCTCGGTCAAAATTATTGCGTTGCACTGGAATTCATTCCTTGGGTGGTGGAGCCATGGTTCAAGCAACAAGCTCTGCTTAGCAACATAGCCCTGGTTCACAAAGCCACCCCAGCACAAATTCGAACTCAAGTTATAAAAAAAAATTGAAGATAGGAGATTGTCCATTTCGAAATAAATAAATTGTATATTTTGAAGCTGATAAATCGTACATCTTGAAACTGGCCATTTGGCCATTGTGAAGCAGGTAAATTACTCCTTCGATTCTGATCACTTATCATCCTCTCATTCTGCTACTTCTTATGCAGCGTCAACATCACCATCATAACGTTTATTGCAATCATCTTACAGTTCTGTTGGACATTCTCTCAGAGTGGTGCAAAAGCACTAGATGCTTAAATTATGGCACCTATCTGAAGGTGTGGATTGACACTGGAGCAAAATATAAACATAATCACACTCTTCTCAATCGGATATTTTCTCATATATCCCTAACCGCCGACGCCACTGATCATCTGTGAAGCCACCGCCCAATCCAGCATGGATCGCGACACCAATTTAGTGCAACTTCAGGCCATTATTAACTGGTTAGCAATGTTAGTTCATGTCAAATATATGGGTTTCGAATAAAAAAATTTGAAAATGGCAAGCAACCACCCAACCGTCGTGTTCGCTCAATCCGTCCCCATGTAGCAGGATACGAAGCTTGGTTAGTGGCTTGAATGCTGGAAAATTCTGGCAGAGATGTTGTGAAATGTTGTTGAATAGTTTATTTCGAGGGTCAATGTGATTTGGACAATCTAGAATTAGGTGCCGGACATTTTCGTTTTGGCAGCCGCAAGAACATTCGGGTGATGCGCGTTTTTGAATTCGAAATAGATGGGAGTTTAGATGAGACATATCAACCCGAAGTCTGGTATGAAGGGAGTTGCCTTTCTGTGATCCAAAAGTGTAGAATTTTGGTGGACTGGGCACACCGAACTGCTGCGTAATCGCTTTTTTGAAGGAGATGTGGGGAAGACAGCATATGCTTTCGCTTAGGCTGTTCCAAAGACGTCCAGTAGCTGGGAAGAACGATTTTCTAAAGGATGATGTATGGTTTGCAGCTACTGTGTGATGGCTGGCGTTACGAAGTTTCCTACCTATCTCGTGCACACGTGTTCGAGGTATGATAGTACTGATATAGTACTATCATACCTCATATCATATGGTGTGTTCTGTTCTGAGTCGCTTAATTTATGATAAAGTATCAGCTTGTGTATGCGTCGTCTGGTAAAAAGTGAGGTCCATCCTAGGTCGAGTCGAATTTTGTCAGTAGATAATCTAAAAAGTGTCGCGGTTACTAGCCGTCCTGCTCTGGCTTGTAGTCTCTATTCGTGTTGCGTCTTGGATCGTAATTTGTCCATAGTAAATAACATCACAGTAGTAAAAGTGAGGTCTGATGTATGTGGTGTATATCTGATCTAGAATCGGTCTGGGTATATATTTTGCAATAGGATACAGTGGACCAAGTGCTCCGTTAACTTTTTTGCAAATTATGTTTATGTGCTCGTGAAAGTGAAGATCTTGGGACAGGGTAAGTCCAAGATGGGTATGTGTGTCATGTATTGGTATGCTATCGCCTCCAAATATTAGTGCTGGCGGGCTGTGCTGACGTTTGTGTGAAAATGTTTGTTGAATTGTTTTCGAAGTGTTGAAGGTGATTGCCCATTCTTGGCCATATTTATCAATGTCATCTAAGTCACGTTGAAGTGTCCGTTGCACAGAGCGTCAATGTTGACAGTCGTGTGAGAGGCATACAGCGAAGTGTCATCAGCGAATAAGAGAATGTCATGTGATGAACGTTTTGAAAGTTCGTCAAGATACATTAGTGATAATAAGGGTCCTAGAACAGAACCTTGTGGACATCCCGCATTTATAATTTCGGTCGTTGAAAAAGCATCACCGATCCGTACTCGTTGTCTTCTGTTTAGTAGATATGATTGTAACCAGTCATGGAGTGAGTCAGTAAGTCCGAATTGATTTTTGCATTTGAAAAGGAGCCCTTTGTGCCAGATCTTATCAAAATAGCGATAAATATCGAGATAGATGGCAGTAAAGTCATGTCCAAAGTACAGCGATTTGTACGGGTTGTGCTTCAGGTACAGTAGCTGCTTTTCTGCGCTATGGCTGCGTCGATACCCACTCTGTTTATCCGTAGGTAGAGAATGTTGGGTAAGATGGCAGTAGATATGTCTATAGACGATTTTCTCGAATATTTTTGCCAATGCTGAGATAATACTTATGGGACGATAGCAAGTGTAGTCTGATGGTGACCCTTTGTGTTTGTATGCTGGTCTAATGTCTGCTTCGTTGAATCTGCTTGGGTAAATACCTTCCGCAAGTGATTTATTGAATAACATTGAGAGAGGTTAAGAGATCATAATGGCAGATAATTTTAAAAGTTTGACTGAAATTTGATCTGGACCAGTGGATTTATTTGCACTTAGGGAATTTATTATTCTTAGAACTTCCTGTTCGTCAGTTTGAATACTTCTCAGAGTAGGCACTGTAGTCGAGTTATCATGGGCTGGGACCTGATGTGCATCAGTTATGTTCAGAATAGATTGTGAAGCAAAGTAATTATTTAGTAGCATAGCTTTGTCATAATCGTCTGTCAGTACATTTCCGTCAGGTCCTTCGAGCGGTGGTATCGTATCTTCTCTGGTTCGTCCTGCTAAGGCATGCAGTGCTTAGTGATATTTGTAGGGGTCATACTTGTGATCTATGAGCTTTTGTACTTGCCGTTGTATATGTTGTTTTTTAATTGTCTATTCATGCTAGTCACTGTGTTCCGTTGATATCTCCAGAGGTCCCAGTCACTATTGCTGTTGCTTTGCCTCGCACGCCGGAATAGTCTGTCTCGTTTTCTAATATGACGTTTGAGCTCACTTGTTAACCACGGTTTTTGACGTGGCCTCTGTGGTACAGTTTTTATGGGAATACATGACTTGGCAGCGGTTAGAATGGCAAATATATACTGGTCAGTTGCAGTGTCCAAATCATTGTCCAAGAATTGATCCCAATTAATGTTTTGTAGCAGTGTAGTTAGTCGTGCTGGGTCTAGTCTTGTGTAATCCCATATGATTTTGTAATCGCCGCGGCTTGGCTGTGGAGGAACGATACTAAGTGATACCATGATGGGACAGTGATCCAAGTGTGAGAAGGGGGACAGGATTCGGCTCCCAAGAACGATATCATTGTTAGTAGTAAATATAAGATCACGTAAGTTTTGGCAATTTTCGGCTAGTCGTGTTGGCTTATCAATAAGTTGTGTAAGGCTTAGCGTGTTAGCGGTGTGTCGAAGTGTGTGGTCGAAGTGTGTTATGCCACTGTGTGTGTACAGCAGCAGATCTAGATAGATATTCCCTGCATTGAAGTCGCCTAATATGAGTGTCGACGTCGGTGAGTGAGCATGTGCTAAGCTAATACTTTCGGTGAAGCGATCGATAAATAGTTATAGCCTTTCGGAATTAAGATTCGGAGGCAAGTAAAGGCAACATATGAGCAGCGGGGATTCCTGAATTTTAACTTTGGCCCAAATCCATTCCTCACCCTCTATTTCTAATTCACTGAGCCTTTCGATCGACAGTGATGCATCTACATACAATGCAACACCGCCCCTTTTTCTATTCCTATGGCGTAATAATACATGCTATCCGTTAAGCTTGCACAAAGATGGATTTATTGTTTCATCTAGCTTAGTTTCCGTTAATCCTAGGATCTTAATACAGACATTTTTACCAATTGCTGCAGTTCATCTTGCTTATTTCCTGCAGTAATACTGTTAATATTAATGGGACAAATATTAAATTCCCGTGGTAACATAAATGCCCCTTTATTCTTTACTATTGTTTTTGTATTCCTATTTAGTACTACCTTGTCCGTGAAAGTGGTGTGAAAAGTTTGAAGTGAATGTAGAAGACTGCAGTTAGGCACGGTCCTTGTGGAAGCCGGTGAGGTGGTAGGCAAGTATAGGATAGCAAGACGATTACCAGCCGTTGGGTGCATAAGGCTAAGATCAGTTCCCAAGCGAGATGTGCGGTTCTAATAGGACGACACGGCCGGTCGAGTAGTGACTAACAGCCTCAAATAACGTGTTTGCAGCTGAGGGCGCCGGGGGGACGCGACACCATGCTCCGTTGGGCGGCGGCGAAACACAGACACATTAGTGTTCGTGGCAGTGGCAAGTGACACCAGGTTATTACTACTGTCATACTCCATAGACTAGGACACACTATTGTCGAAAGCAAGTCTCCATAGGACTCAATTTGACTCGCACAACGTCAGAGACTAGCCGAGGCATTCAGAGGTCGAGACATGACACACATAGGCATACCAGGGCACAACAGGTAAGACAAACATGTGTACACACATTCGCGCAACAGAGTTATCCTTAACAATTAAACATAGCATTCGTGTAATATATAAATCCTAACATGACATCCATAGCTCTTAATCAACATAACTACAATACTCCCAATACATGCTTTAGGTGAACAATAATGCCAGACCGACAGCAACTAGAGGCCTGACCCCGCGGCCGGACCGGCACCCTGCGACCTTGTCACACATTCAATGTATAACTTGACCGGCCGACGGGCAAACGGGCCGGCGGGCAGACAGGCCGACAGGCAGACAGGCGCCGTCAGGCCGAGAGGTAGCGGGGGGTCGGCAGCAGACTCCACAGAGGTCTGACCCCGCGGCCGGACCGACACCCTGCGACCTTGTCACACATTCAATGTATAACTTGACCGACGGGCAGACAGGCGGCAGCCGTCACTGGACCTTAAAGACACGGTGGCGCTAACGGGCGCCGTAAGCGGGGGTCGGCAGCAGACTTCCGGTACAGTGAGCAGTACGACTTCATTATTAATGTCGCATTCAGCGCGCACTCCGACTCGAACCCCGGGCCCTAGTGACCAGCCTGTACCCGTCTGTAGCCCGGTCGGCTTGGGCACCAGAGCGGCAGGAGCTGCGCGTTCCGGGGCGGTCACCTTCTACAGGTCGTCTATGGATCGGATTACCTTTGTTGGCGCTCCTTCGTGTAACCGAATTTTCATTCTACCCACGTCCGACCACGCCGAGTGAAGCTTCCCTCCTACTTCATTTGCCGAGCGACGTACAGAGTATGCTGATTTTCACGTGTTAGGATGTCAGTTATGAAAATATTCCTCATTGCGTCCGCCGCAATGGCCGTGCCACGAACTCCTCGCGACTTCCGAAGTTTCCGACGGGCGTCGTACAGCTCCTGGCGCTTACTGAAGCTGACGAAACGGGCAATGATTACTCGAGTCTTGCCATCTCGGGAGGGTCTTAAATGCCCACTTTTTTCCCGATGGACGATCTCAGCAATTACGAAGTGGGTGTCGATGAAAGTTGCAGTAATATATATTTTTTAATTAATGTAGTGGTTTTGGCTTACAACCGTAATGAATATTTTCCTTTAAATGCCTTTAAATCGCCCCCAAATGGCGTTGAAATTCCAAATTTGTCCGATGGACGATCTACGAAAGTAACTTACAGAATTGCGCCAAACACTCGCTGATCGATGTCTTTTCACCGTATTAGATGAGTTGCGGCAGTTAAGAGAAAAATTAACATATGAAATGTAGAAATTCATCACATCACAATTCAACTAGAGATGGGTTACATCGCAAGTCAATTAGAGGTGGGTGATGGATTTGTTGTGTTGACCCATCTCTACCCTGAACCCATCTCTAATTGAATTGTGATATGATGAATTTCTACATTTCATATGTTAACTTTTCTCTTAACTGCCTCAACTGATCTAATACGGTGAAAAGACATCGATCATTGCGTATTTGGCGCAATTCTGTAAGTTACTTTCGTAGATCGTCCATCGGGCAAATCTGGAATTTCAATCTTCCCTTTCGTGGCTTTCTACCCATTAATATTGGATGTAAATGACTCAACTGGCCCCAAATCGATGTCGAAGTTTATTTTAGAGCCATTTTCACGAAGATCGGTATAGTAGTTACTGAGATCGTCCATCGGGCATTTTCTATTGTTTTGATTACAGCATTTCAACGCCATTTGGGGGCGATTTAAAGGCATTTAAAGGAAAATATTAATTACGGTTGTAGGTCAAAACCACTACATTCATTAAAAAAACATCTATTACTGCAACATTCATCAACATCCACTTCGTAATTGCTGAGATCGTCCATCGGGCAAAAAAGTGGGCATTTTAAACCCTCCCTGCCATCTCTGCTTAGGCCGAGTCTGTGGGTGCGGTCTATGTCGGAGGCTGTGATTGTTACGCCTGCCATCTTGGCCACATCCATCACAATCTTGTCTGTAGAATCGCGTGCTTCCTCTGGAATTCCACTTATATTCATGCATGCACGGCGTGAATACTGCTCTAATTCGTTGATGCGTTCGTTTGTTTGTTTCAGGTCTTGCTTTAAAGCTGCTATTTTACAGTCCTTAGCTACCATTTATTCAGCAACTGCCTCTTTGATTTGCTCCTGGATAATCTTTTTCAGCTCTTCATCTTTAAGGAAATCCTTGAAAATTATTTTCAAATTAGCTTCATCCATGGTCGTAGGTGCTGTGGTATCACTCACCATTACCGCTGTTCAGTCCTCCTGTGTCACTTTCGGCGGTTCTTGGACACTCGAAATCACTGGTGGCTCGCTGCCTCACAAATTCCTAGCGGAGCAGCGCTCCCGCGTGACCGGTCGCGGCGGCGGTCAAGGTCGAACCCCAGCCTCCCCCAGCCATGAGCCAATGGCTAGCATGTATTGGTGTAGTTGGTTGGTTATTTTTACGACACGTCGACCGTTGAGTCATATAGCGTCCCAATCTCACGCCGATTGGTCGCGGGCGAAGTAGCGACAGGTGAGTCGAACCCAATCTTTCGACTGAGACGAGCATCTTACCCTAGACCACTTCCCCATGTATTGGTGTAGGGTAGCTGAAAACCCAGTTGGTTAGTCGCGTTGCCATTCTAAACGACCAATAATATCTAATCAATAACCATGAAGGATGGCGCCGGGTGTGCAAACGTGGGTAAGCTAACTAGAAGCTAGAATAGTCGCGCTTTATCGAATAAATAAATAAATAAATAAATAAATCCATTAATTACGTATACATGTAGATGCATACACACACACACACACACACATATATATATATATTTATTTATATATATATATATATATATATATATATATATATATATATATATATATAATATACATATATATATATACATATATACATTCCGATGCTACGTTGTGGTCCAAAGATGAACCACAGTAGCTCGGGGTGCATTCCATCCCAACCACCCCGCTCACTGAACATGCATTTCATTTCATTTTGTTAAATTAGGCGCTTCGGCCTCCTTAGACCATTTCGCGCCGTTGATGAAAAGTCACAATGTATTAAATCGTTAAAGTCAATTTATAATTCCTGGATCAAGTTGGTTTGTCGTAGGAAAATGAAAAGAAGTTTGATGAGAACCGGGTGATCATCCCCCAACAGTGAGGGCAAAGAGAAAGGGATGTTGTGTGCGTGGCAGTAATCGGTCAGTGGTTTTCTATGGTTATGATATTGCGGGCAGTGTAGTAATATGTGTGGGATTGTAAGATGAGTGTTACATGATGGGCATGAAGGCCGAGGTGAAGCAGAATAAATAAATCGATGTGTGAGGTAAGTATGTCCTATGCGGATGCGCGATAGGACTTTTTCTTCGTGGCGGTTGATGTGAAATGATGGTGTCCGGATATCGACGACTGGCTTAATGTTCCGTAATTGTGTATGGTTTGTGTTTTGTGTCCAGGTTTGGTTCCAAAAATACCGAATTTTCTGTCGTACTGTTGATTTGATGTCGTCAAAATGTGGTGGGATTTCTGTGATATGTGGTAGTTGTAATGATTCTTTTGCGAGATGATCTGCTTCCTCGTTTCCTGGGATGCCGCAGTGACTGGGCACCCACAGGAAACGGACCTTCACGCCCATCGAATTAAGTGTTCCTAGTGCTTCATAAATATAAATATGGCAATGGTGTGAAAAGGAAAGTGACGAAAGAGATTGTAAAACAGATTTGGAGTCCGAACAAATGACGATGCTGCGCATGGGGTGACAGAGAAAACGGTTGCGAATATAACGGAGGGCAATGAGGATGGCATGTAATTCAGCGATGAAAATTGATGTACCGTCTGGTAATCGATGTTGTTTTTTGTATGTTCCCGAAACTATTGCATTGCCGGTAAGGTTAGCGTTCTTAGAACCGTCAGTATAAACGAAAGGTACGTGGTGATAACGAGCCCAAAATTTGTGAAATTTTTGTTTAGTATATTCTGGGCAAAGCTGTGATTTTGGAGTGGTGGTGAGATACAGAATGTGTCGTTCGGCTATTTGCCACGGTGGTGTAGCTGATGGAGAAATAGAAGTAATGCGTGGAATAGTGAAATGAAGTTGTTCAGAAAATGTTTTGACTCGGGAAGCTATAGTGAGACCAGTTCGCCTTTCGGCTGGACCTAAATAACCATGATGTAAATTTGGGAGAATTTGTAATGACGCGTGTGTGGGGTGGTTTGCGTGAAATTGAATTTTTGAGGCGTACCTAAGTGTTTGTTGCATTCTACGGAGAGCTAGTGGAGGAATTCCCGATTCTGCTTGTAAAGAAATAATGGGTGAAGTAGTCATTGCACCGAGTGCGATACGGATAAATTTATTTTGAATGGTGTCTAAAATGTGTAAGGAGGATGGGCTGGCACCAGCATATACTACTGAGCCGTATTCAATGATGGGGAGCACTAAGGATATATATAGTTGTAAAAGAGTGTAACGATCGGCTCCCAATGGGGTGGATGTAATGTAGCGAAATAAATTTAGTCGGTGAAAACATTTGTTCTGGACGTGTTTCATGTGTTTATGCATTGAAAGTCTTGGATCAAAAATATCACCAAGAAATTTAAATGAATGTACAAAAGAGATGTCATTTTGCCCGAGGTGAAGCGGTGTTTCTGGGTTTGGACAGGGAGTGCATTTGCTAAAAATAATGATTGCAGATTTTGAAGCCGAAAAATTGAATCCGTACTTCATGGACCATTGGTGTATCCTGTTTAGAGCATTTTGAAGCCGAATCAAACAATTTTCATACTTTTGGTCCGAGCACCAAATTGCACTACCGTCGGCGAATAGGGAATACGATACATTGGAGTCATGTCGGCGAAAAGGTCGTTAATGATGATGTTAAATAAAACTGGTGATATGCAACTTCCTTGTGGTAGTCCGTTTTGAAGAAAATGTGGATCGGAAATGGTTGACCGGCACCTGATGTTGAATTTACGCGAACCAGATAAGAAACCTATTAAATAATGTGCTAAGTGTCCTTTTATGCCGAGTTGTTGAATTTTGAAGAGGAGTGCTGGTTTGAAAACCATATCGTAAGCTTTGCTGATATCCAAAAATACTGCGACAGTGTGTTGATGTTTTTTGTAGCCTAGGCGGATGTCTGTCTCTAATCGAATAAGATGATCTATTGTACTGCGTCCTCGCCGAAAACCACATTGAAAGGGAGATAAAAGTGAATTTGTTTCCAGGTGCCATGTCAGTCTTTTAATAACTATGCGTTCAAAAAGTTTTTCTAAACAACTGGTGAGTGCAATGGGTCGAAAATGTGTGGGGTTACTATGGTCTTTGGCGGGTTTTGGAATAGGGATAATGATAGCTTTTTTTCCATGCTCCAGGAAAGACATTATTTGACCATAATGAATTAAATGTGTCTAAGATGCATTGTTTGGTGTGGTCAGATAAATGTCGAAAGAAGGAATAATGCAATTTGTCAGGCCCTACTGAAGTGTTACCGGCGGAGGAAATGGAATTCTGTAGTTCGGAAAGTTGAAAAGAAGCATTGTAGTCCTCCGTATTGTCGGATTGAAAGAGTTCGAGATTGGTGTGAAAAGTGTGTTGTGCATTTGGTAGGAAATTAGGTCGGTAGTTCTCATCAGAGCTATTGTGGGCTATGGTATCAGCTATGGTATTGGCGATGGTTTGTGGGTCTGTAATGGTGAGATTGTGGATTTTGAGGGCCGGTAGAGATTTAAATGGGGACCGTCCGGACAGCCGTCGGATTAATTGCCATATTTTACTTAAAGGTGTTTGAAATGTGAGCTGCTGTAAATATATGGTCCATGAACGGCGCTTCGCATCGCGAATGATGCGGCGGGTCCTGGCTCGTTCGCGGTTACGGATGATTAAATTTTATTGATCGGGATGTCGTAAATAATTTCGAAATGCTCTTTTTCGTACCGCAATGGCTTTTGAAATTTCTTGACACCACCAAGGCACTGGCTTTCTTTTTGTGAATGTTTTGGTAAGTGGAATAGTCATGGAAGCTGCCTCGAAAAGTGTATTTGTGAGTTAGTTGATGTTTTCGACTGGAGAAATGTTGGGGTTGTATTGAGTATGTGAAAGTTCCTGAAATGTTGTCAAATCTGCCTTGGAAATTTTCCAGCGGGGGATAAAGTTGGGTGTGGTATCGGTCGCAGTTGAAAATGTGGGTGTTAATTTGATGGGATAGTGGTCACTGTCATGAATGTCTGTGTCAATGGTCCAGTAAAAATTATTGGCCAGGGTCGGAGAGCATAGTGATAAATCAATAGCTGTTTCTGTATTATGTCCAAGATGAAAAAAGGTTGGTTCTCTGGTGTTAAGTAGTACTCAATTATGTCGGTCTATAATTTGTTCAATGATGTGGCCGCGAGTGTCTTTATGTGTACGTGCTTTATCCCAGGTTGGACTATGTGCATTAAAGTCTCCAAGTAATATGAATGGGTTCTTGAAATGTGCTATAAGGTTTTCTAATGGTGTCAAAAGATGTGTGTTGTCTGTGTGTGGTGGAATATAAATGGAACATACATCTATATTCCTAGCATGTAAACGTAAAGTACAAGCTACTGCTTGTAAAGGTGAATTAAGTGTAATTTGTGTATGTGTAAAATCATTGTTGATGTAAAGTGCTGTACCGCCACTGCGATGAGGACCACGGACCTCGTCGTGACGGTACAGCGAGTAATTGAAAAGATTGAAATGATATGTATCGGTGGGTAATAATCGGGTTTCCTGTAGAGCAATGAGAATCGGAGTGAGTAAACTAAAGAAGGCCTTCATTTCTGCCCATTTGGAGATTAAACTACGGCAGTTCCATTGGATAAATATGGACATTGGTGAGAATGAATAATTGTCGGCACCTTTCGGTACCTGGCGCAGCCACGATTGCAGCTCGGGCGGGTATGTGGGTTGGGTGCGTCCGGCGGCGGTTGATCCGCCTGAACCGTCCGACCGACCGGTGACCTTGGAGGCCGGCTCTCGTCGGCCGGCCACTGCCGCGGGGGATGCCCGCCGGCTGGGAGCTGGTCGGGTCACGTGGGTGCCGGCCGGCGCTGGACAAGCCGGGCCGGACCGGCGTCCCGCTGACGGGGAACGAGAATTTGCTCCCGCAGCGGAGTGACTGCGGGGCCTATCACTCCTGCCTGGAGTGGTCCGTTTGTTTGGAGCCGGAGTGGTCTGAGTGTTGGGATCCCGGGTGGTTTGTGTCGGAGTGGTCTGAGTGTTGGGAGCCAGGGTGGTTTGTGTCGGTGTGGTCAGTGGAGTAAGTTTTTTTTAGTGGAGCTAAACCTGGAATCATGTCTGTTTGCATCGAGGCAGAAGTAGTGTTGACGCGACGTGTGGGGGGGGGAGCAACGGTGGCCGCCTGGGCGTAAGTTTTAGTTGATGGAGAGGCGGCCTCGACAGACCGTCGGGCCTGGGGGCATGACACCCCGGTCGTGGCCTTCACAGCGCAGACCTCCTTCTCCTTGCGCTATACTGGACAGAGGGGTGATGTGGTCAGGTGGTCGGGTGTGTTGCAGTTGAGACAGTGGACAGGTTTGGAGCAGGTGGAATCAGGATGGGGTGATTCACCACACTTTGGGCAGTGGGCTGTTTGGCGACAAGTCTTGCTGCCATGCCCAAAGCGCTGACAATTGAAACAGCGGAGAGGATTGGGAATACAGACACGGACTTGGAATCGGATGTAGCCGGCGAGGAGGGTCTTGGGAAGAGTTGTAGAGTTGAAGGTAAGGACTAGGAGACTCGTGTCACGTTTCTGGCCATCTTTGAAGGATGTGATGCGGTGGACGTGGGTCACCCCCTCCGGCCTGAGCTCCGCCTGAATATCCTCCTCAGACATGAAGCGGAGCTCCGGCGCGAAGACGGTGCCCTTGGTGGAGTTGCGGTTGGAGTGGAGTGAAATGGTCACGGATTTACTACAAAATGTGGTGGTACGGAGGAGGGCTTTGGTCTGGGCTCGGGTTTGGGTTTTGATGACGAGGGTTCCGTTGGCTGGGGCTTCAATGTCAGGATTGGCTAAGGAACAAATGGCGAAGAGTTGCTTGGTTGGCCAGAAAACGTTGACACGACGAAAGGAGACGGACTCCTCGACAGGTTTTACCACGATGTATGATCCAGCACTGTCGAGGTAGGGTTCAATGGGTTCAGGTTGGGAGGACGTGGTCTGGTTCGAGCGTGGGTCAGCGGCGTGGAGAGTGATGGTCTGGTCTGGATTCCGAGGCGAGGTCGTGGTCTTGGGACGAGCAGGGTTCGGCGAGGCGCAAAGGGCTTCCATGGCGTCATCGAGGGGAATAGTTCGGCGCGAGTCATCAACGTTTGTATCAACCGAGGGAGCATCAGGGGCGAGGTCTGTGTTCGTGCGATGGTCGTCGGGTGTGGGCAGAGGAGGAAATTCCGTGTCCGAGTCCGTTGGCGAGCATGGGTCCGTATCCTTTTTCCTCATTTTCCCCATCACGGGGAAAACACCCTACCAAACGAAATCTAAATAAACACGCAGAACAAAGGGAACGGAAATACGACGACGAAAAGACCAGGTGGGGCGACGGGTGTCACCCCACTGAGAAACGAAAATACGAAAGGAGCGACGGGTGTTACCCCACCACGAAAATGAAAAATAAACTGCAGTAACCAGCAGTCAGTCTGGCCAAAACTGCTGGCGCGGCGGAGTTATCAGTAGGCTCTGGTAATGTGGAACCTGATAGCACTGAATACTCCATGGAATCGAACATGCATTTCCCCGGACAACATAACAAAATCTCGCAAGAACATGATCCAACCGCAGTTTTTGTACGTGCACTTGATGCGCCCCTACACAATTTTTGTCTGACAGAACGCAATGCCGGCCGGATGCCCTTCTCCATCCCCATATTCTCGAAGCCCACAGCTATAGACGGATGAGCTTCATAGCAACAAATAGGCATTTACGCAACAGACAACTTAATGTCTGTGTATATTTGCTATCATGGTTGAAACTGCATTCATCTTAAATTATACTATGCAACACGTTTCATTCCGAATATGTGGCCATCGTTGGCTACGTCCATTAAACCTCAAAGAAAACTGGCAGCGGCACAGCCAAATTCTCTTCATGGGGTCGACCCCTAAAAGATGTCGCTGCATGGAGATCGCTTGGAGCGCGCCGATTTTTGTTTTTGTTTGGGGTGGTGAATATCCCATAATTTCTTGCTGGATCTAGTTACTTTTTGCTAAGGAGGGGGTGGGGTGGGGGTCTCCCGGGCCTCTTTGGCTGCGCCTCTGGTCTGGTTCTTTTCTAGTGAGTACGGTAAGCAAGGTGAGTGAGATTTTTATTGTAGCAATATTGACGTTTAAAATAGTGTAGGCTGAAAGAAGGGAAATGTTGATCCAGTAAGCTATGTTTTTTTTAGGTATTTTGAAGTCATCTTAATTACAATTTGTCCGTTAAACACGACACTGCTTCCAAGCACGGGTAGACAATGCCGACCCTTGAACACCGCCATTGATAAACATACCACTGCCAATAGCTGCCCATAAAACGTGCAGCAACTGTCCAGTCCCGGCCGTAAGTGTCCCGTGGCATGTAGACATACCGCAGGTATATATGCATGTACTCACTGCAGGCAATGAGTAACATATACATGGACGAGGGGGTGATCCCTGATGTTGCGTTGTGAACAAATACGCATGCCACCCTGGTTCGAGATCCTGAGTCCTCATTCGGAATAAAGGTTTTACATGCAGAAGCTACATCATGGCCCCGAAGAAGTACCGACCATTCGATAGGTAGTCACCAATTGAGAAGTGCTGACGATCGAATAGCCCTCCTGACGACGTGAGCGTGCCACGCTTCAGTAGCGTATTTGTCAGCTGGAGAAGTTCGACATGAATAGGCTGTCCCATTTCTACAGCTCGTGTTTCTGTGACGTGCGGCTTAACAGCTCGGATACGAGGCTACGAGAGCCCAGCCATCCGCATTCATTCAGCTAACACCGGCTTACTCACCATTAAGCTGCGCTCGTCCAGCTCCGTGAAGCTTGTCAACATAATCAGACCCAGTTACCGTAGTGTGTGCTGCATTTACATGGCTGACGTAGGACAATTTGGTTGATCAGTCGTTCGCTGGTGTTCCACTATTGCTTGCGTATTGACGTCGTACAAGAGGCTTGTGTGGACGGCATTGCTGTCAGCGCGGCTTTTCAATTAACTTCACACTCCACTTTCAAAGAACCACTTCAGTGGAAATATCGTCGCTAATGTGATCAGGGTGCCACTCGCCAGTCATTGGACGGTTCAATTACTGATGGCCGGGGCGGCGCGGCCGCCATGAGCGCCACTGTCGTGCGGCTGGTACTGGCGATCACACGCTGTGCCAAAACGTAGCAGCTATCAGCTGCGCGTTACACGTGCAAATGATAGCTGATCAGCCGACTTGAATGTGTCAGCTGTGCGCTGCTGTAAGTGATAACTGACCAGCTGGCTGACCAGCGCTGTGCGCGCAGGATGTGGAGACCAAGGGCCAACATTTAAAATACTTTTTTTCAGTTAGAGGAGGAGAAAACAAGAACCCATTATTGAGATAAATATGATTTTCTTTTTCGTGGGCATTTCACTGTTTAACATATCGTAAGAATAGTTGGGATGAACATCTTTCAAGCTTAGAGGACACCTGACCCTCAACTAGATGAGCTTCTTCACTTCCGGAGGATGTGTGTCGTTTTTAATTATTACATATATCGGAACCTTTCTGTAGCGACCACTAAAGTGACTCCTGAGCAACCGACACTTAGTTCGACCGCCTTTCATGCTTTGGCTGTTCAAGAACGAGCTGCATCATATGCATGGACACGAGAGCACCAGAACTAGCAGAAAACAGAAAATTACCCTCCACAACAAAAACTGAGCCAGTACTCTCCGTTGGGGCGCCACGGCGTCCTGCAGGTATGCGCGGCCTACCTTGAAGACGACCGAGTCACACTGGTCGCGCCTGCTGGACCACAGCCAGTCCGCCAGTGGCTGCCGAAACTCCAGCCGCTGCCGTCCGAGCCGGTCGTCCTTCTCTGCTCCGGCCGGCACATGCTATTACCGCGCTGTTAGTGTCATGTTGCGACATACTGATGATCTATGCACGGGCCACCCATTTGTTTTGACGCGCGATAGTCGTGTCACCCACTGGCCACACGCAGCTGCGGCCTGGGTTCCCGGCCTGTCCGTGGTGCCATGACACGATGGTCGTGTCACCCACTGGCCACACGCAGCTGCGGCCTGGGTTCCGGCCTGTCCGTGGTGCCATGACACGATGGTCGCGTCACCCACTGGCCACACGCAGCTGCGGCCTGGGTTCCGGCCTGTCCGTGGTGCCATGACACGATGGTCGTGTCACCCACTGGCCACACGCAGCTGCGGCCTGGGTTCCGGCCTGTCCGTGGTGCCATGACACGATGGTCGTGTCACCCACTGGCCACACGCAGCTGCGGCCTGGGTTCCGGCCTGTCCGTGGTGCCATGACACGATGGTCGTGTCACCCACTGGCCACACGCAGCTGCGGCCTGGGTCCCGGCCTGTCCGTGGTGCCATGACACGATGGTCGTGTCACCCACTGCGCAGCTGCGGCCTGTTCCGGCCTGTCCGTGTGCCATGACACGATGGTCGGCAGCTACGGCCTGGGTTCCGGCCTGTCCGTGGTGCCATGACACGATGGTCGTGTCACCCACTGGCCACACGCAGCTGCGGCCTGGGTTCCGGCCTGTCCGTGGTGCCATGACACGTTGGTCGTGTCACCCACTGGCCACACGCAGCTGCGGCCTGGGGTCCCGGCCTGTCCGTGGTGTGTACCATGACACGTTGGTCGCATAACTCATTCAATCCCACTTACTTCGAGGCCAATCGCGTAAGTAGGATCTTTCAAACATTGTGGAAACGATGTTGTTGATGAACCTGAGGCAGGGAATGATGAAGTGACCCCGATTACCTTAATAGCATATTGAAACCGAAGTGTTTGCATATTTAATTGAATATTAAAACCGACATGTTTTCGCTCTACTGCGGCAGACTGAAAGCGCGCTGGGCAGACACAAGCGTTGTGAATGTCATTTTTGTGCCAACGTGATCAGGGTACATTGGTACATTGGCGCCGCCACTAAGCCCACAACTAACTGAAGTCAGCGTCGGGACTGTTTTTTTAATACAAATAAATCTCTATCAGGGTTTTGGCATATTGGTCGGCTAATGAATCGACATCGATAGGGCCGTCCACGTCACGGTTTCCATTCAAAAGTGAAGGACGGTTTTCATGTGAAGGTGGGGGTGACGTGGAGGACTGTGGGCATGGGTAGGACAGTGCTGTCGTTGTATAAAGTGACGTCAAGAAGAGGTGATATTTGGTACAGCAGAGACAAGGCTGGCACGTTCATGGTTAGACAGCGTACGGCTGTCGTGTCCTCCGTGTGCGGAGAGTGTCGCCTGCTAGGACAGTGCTGTCGTCGTAAAGAGTGACGCCAGGAAGAGGTGATATTTGGTACAGCCAAATATTACCTCTTTTGGGACAGCCATGCTCCCACCACTTTTCATGTAAGCTGAACAATAATTATACAGCGATTCATGGTAAGAATCAACTTCAAAGGGGTTTGACCCCCCTCCCACACACTTTTTGAGACAGTTCCCTCCTCCATTGCCACGGTCAGACGGCGTACGGCAGCACCTCCGTGTGCGGAGAGTGTCGCCTGGTAGCGCGGTGTTTGATTGTGACCGCCATAGCGGGTGTGTGGAATGGTAATCATTTCAATGCTGGATCAATTGCATTAATCAGCCTCACATTCTAGGGAGCGAATACAAAGACTGCGGTGTTTCGTAAAACGCAGAGAGACCAGGGGGTTCAAGTCATTGAGTCAAGACTATCAGGCTAATGTTTCGCATTACGCCACCTTGGATGAATCACTGTGCGGAATTTCATCTCCGGATACATGAAGGGATTTCCAGACGAAGTTAGCGAAAATGATCAGGACATCATATACCCATGCGGAATTGTAGGGAAGTTTTCGCTGGGAATAGGACAAGTGTTCAAGTTCAGTTTTGGCTCGACCGAATTTGAAATCGTCGTCTGCTCTTACACTAACGGCCAGAAAACATGAAAGGCAATCTTTCGAGTCTATGTTTATCAACTGGAGCGCAAAGTGTTAACGTGAACCCCACACCTGGCCGGCTGGCTATCCCAATTTTCCTCTATTCCAGGCTTGCCCTCGAACGCGCCAGTACTACGGAAGCTTGTGTGTTAAGACTGTCAGCACAGTCAATTTCAGGTCAACTTGGCATAGCTCACGATTACGTCACAAGGGTAATTGTCGGCGGGATAATTTTCCGACGCATGATGTCAGTAGCACGATGTTATTAGGTACGCATGATGTTAGTAGCACGATGTTAGTAGGTACGCTTGATGTTAGTAGCACGATGTTAGTAGGTACGCCTGACGTTAGTAGCACGACTTTGGTATGTACGCCTGATGTTAGCAGCACGCTGTTGGTAGCACGATTCTAGTAGGTACGCCTGCTACAAGGACATGCAGCGTATCGACGGCACCCACTATGGGGCACGATATCTGGCTGGGTAAAACACACCGATCCACGATTCGCTCAAGTTGATCTTCTTGGAGACAAATTAACCTGCATTGGTAAGCATGCGCAAGACAAAATCATGTATCTATTGGCATTGCTTTTGCGACTAACCGCATGACAACACCACACCCACGTTTACATCAATCACTGAATATAGCCACTACTGGCCGTCCGACGGTGGCAGAGGCGGCGGCGGCGGCGGTAGTGATGGCGGTGACACGGCGGCGGTGGCGGTGGCAGAGGTGACGGCGGCGGTAGCAGAGGCGGAGGCGGCGGGGGCGGTGGCGGCGGTAGTGATGGCGGTGACACGGCGGCGGCGGCGGTGGCAGAGGTGACGGCGGCGGTAGCAGAGGCGGAGGCGGCGGGGGCGGTGGCGGCGGCGGTGGCGGTGGCGGTGGCAGAGGTGGTGGCAGAGGTAGCGGCGGTGGCGGTAGTGGTGGCGGTGACACGGCGGCGGTGGCGGTGGCAGAGGTGGCGGCGGCGGCGGTGGCGGTGGCAGAGGTGGTGGCAGAGGTAGCGGCGGTGGCAGAGGTGGCGGTGGCGGTAGTGGTGACGGTGACACGGCGGCGGCGGCGGTGGCTAGCTGTCATCACCAGTTGGCCCGGAACTGCGTTTGGCTTTTCATGGTTCTGTGCTGCACACAAGGCGGCGTATTAGCAGTTCTCGTATTCTTTGGACACATTGGGGTAAGACAGTGTTTCTTCTGTAATGGTCACCCAAAATTGAAGTTCAGTTCACTTGGTTCTAACCTGATAGCAACTGCCGTGTACGTATTGAGCTAAGTGTGTGTGTGTGGTGGGGGTGGGGGTGGGGGTGGGGATTGTGTATGTGCATATACATGTGGGCGCACATGTGTGTGTTTTATCGAATCTAGCTACTTGACTACCTAATATTCGTGGAATACTTAGTCAATATATGAGTTCCACGGCCTGAATCAGACGTTCAGAAACAAATAGAAATCCTTTCATTTAGCCTGAATCTGGACAAGATGACATTGAAATTCAACAATCTCGTACCTCTGTCATTCGTTATTGGGCTATATGTTATAATTCGAACTTCTAAGATGAAGCTATTGGTCCTCAGATTGGTTTAAAAGATAGCCGGTATGACAAATCACCCAGCGTATCACGGGTGCCTACATTCTCCAGCTTGTGCCGACTTAGTGTCGCTAAAGGACATTTCCTGGGTTATTTGTGCCAGTGAACCAGTGGCAAATCCTGAGGGCTCGTCTGGGAGGAGGAAACATTTTAGTCCCAATAAGTGACATTTTTAACCCAGCAATTTCCCCAAGAAGCTGCCGTTTTCCATGCGGAATAACTCCAGAGATGTGTATTAATACACATCTTATAATTATAATTATAATTATACCGAAGCTCTGAATGGATGAAAATTGAGAAAATAGCATGCATGTGTCTAACACAAACCCTGCGTGGACCAATTCCTTTTTGCCAACCTCGATCAAGTAGAGGTGGAGACCCGTCTCGGTTCTTTGCAACTGACTCCGGGGCTCATACACAGTGGCGCAGCGAAGCGAGGGGAAAAGGGAGCAAATACCTCCCCCTAATTAGAAGCCCAAAATTCTGCATTGGCCTATGTAGTTCTACCCGGAACCAGCCTTTGTCCTTTCATGTAGCATTGGTTTGACCCTGCCTTTAGAAAATTCCGGCTACGCGCCTGCTCATATATATATATATATATATATATATATATATATATATATATATCCTTTCCGTGACTTACCAATCCGGCCCGCGCACAGCGACCATATTGGCAGCAATCAGCCCTCTGAGGAAGAGCCGTATCATCCCTCGGAGAACTCTGTGTAGCTGAAGCCGGGGCCGGAGAGAGCGGAGAGCGCCGGTGCGCGCTGTCTGGCTACCAGACCCGTCAGTTCCTGGTCACCGCCGGGCCGGCTGTGGCCACCCTGTGGCACACAACCGGCAGCGCTCCAACACCAGTACACACACATACACACACCTACACACACCTGCACACCCATGAACACATACAAACAACTACAAACCCCTACACACCCATACAAAGCTGCACCTACCTACACATATCCACACAACCCTACACACTTCTACACACCTACACACCCCTACACAACTGCACACACCTACACACCCATACACATCCTACACACCCTTGCACTCCCCCACACCTACACCCCTGCACACACCTACATACACCTACACCCCTTACGCACCCTTCACACCCCTACACACACCTACACACACTTACACACTCAACACACCCCTACACACCCCTACAAACTCCTACACCCCTACACACACCTACGCACCCATATACATACATACACACCCCTACACACATATACACACCCCTGCACATACTAATCACACCTACACACCCCTAAACACACCTACACACACACACACACAAACCTACACACAAACACACAAACCTACACACAAACACACACCTTCACACTCCTACACACCCCTAAACACACCTGCACACCCCTATACACACCTACATGCACTTACACACCCTACACACCCCTACACACATACACCCCTACACACACTTACGCACACTTACACACCCCTACATACATATAAACACCCCTACACACCACGAATCACACATACACCCCTAAACACACATACACACCCACACACCTTCACACCTTCACACACCTACACACCCCTAAACATCCCTACACATCCTTACACACACCTACCCACCCCTAAACACACCTACACACACACACACACATACACCTATACACACACACACCTTCACACACCTACACACCCCTAAACACACCTACACCCCCCCATACACACACATGCGCACGCACCAGACAGCGTGTGGCGGTGCGGACAGAGACGGTGGATGACCAGCTCCACAAACGGAAACAGCTCCGCGACGGCTCGGTCACACAGCCGGCGACCGGCCCCAAGCACTGGCCTGGGCGGTCCAATGTTGTCTGTTCGGTTGGTTGGTTGGTTATTGGTTTTACGACACGTCGACCGTTGAGTCATGTAGCGTCGCCAATCTCTCACGCCGATTGGTCGCGGGCGAAGAGTAGCGACAGGTGAGACTCGAACCCACAACCTTTCGATTGTGAGACGAGCATCTTACCCCTAGACCACTCGTCCCCAATGTTGTCTGTTCAACACTGTGCCTATATGGGCGCGACACGGCAGCAAAGCGGTGCTGACAGCCGCGTCGTACCCGCCAAATGTGGTCCACTGGTGCCGCAGTTGATGTGTGCTGAATGTGTTCACACACGCGCGTGTTTCACATATGCACGCGCATTCACATATGAATGGTAATGTGGTCACAACCTGAATTTAAGCCAGCGACGGTGGTCCTTTTAGGCCTATTCAGCATCCAAAAACCTACAAGCCCACTTGGATGCATCGTACATCACCGCTAAACCTGTAATCAATCAGGACATTTTTAGAGGAAAGGCAGAGGAGAGGTTTGCGTCGATGCATTTTGTATTTCCACCAGGAGCTCCCTATTTGACGACAAAGGGCATCCATCTGTATTTCTCCTCTCAAATATTGTCTGACATATCCTTTCTATGACGCACTGGCAGCGAAACCCGTATGGCTCTGGGACTCGGAGCCCTCCTTGCACAAGCAGGGCGAGGCTCAGCTCCTGGCTGGAGCCAAGAGCATCTCACGGATTTTGATATGCACGTACTCTGACAGGGTTTAATTGGGAAAAATACATCAACCATAAGATTCAGGCTGGTATTGCTTTGGGACTTAAAATTTACGCTTGGGAGTAAACATTACATGGACAAGGAGTAATTACGTAGATCATGGACTCAACCCAAGAATGCACAACCCCCGAGCAAGTCGTTTGCGCTGGACATCTAGGATAACACTCAACGGGAACGACATTTACTTTCAGGCCAGAAGAAAACTTCCTGTGAATCATCAGACATTTGCCTGTCAGTTGTCACCGTACTTACTGGGTCCCCTTGTGAGGAGGGTAGCTCTCTCAGAAGAACCAGACATGGTGTGAAGAGCAGGTTGAGTGTTCCCAGGATTGCCAACAGCCAGCTGAAGCCGATTACGGACGTGAGGTAGCCGCCCAGGAACGGCCCTGCAGACGACAGCAGAAGTGGAAACATCCGCACTTCGCTGGGCTGCTGTCCCGCGCAGCAATCAACATCGCTGGTAAAAGTTGCAATTATTCAGGAAGATTGACATGAAATGAAGCATTGAAATTACTCCATTATAGTGATAGACGTGCTCATCCATCTTTCTCCCTCTCTTCCTTCCCTGTCCCTCTCTCTCTATCTCTCTTCTGCAATGCATTTGACCCAAAATATTTTCAGCATAGAGTTGGAAGATCAGTGGATTCAATGTCAACCGTCCTTTCAACTTTGATAGACACTCGGCCATCATCGACATACACGTCGATGAGATGCTCTTCTGGCTTGGGGGATAGCTTCTCTCTCTTTTATTCGCTGTGTGCTCGCTCTTCTCCCATTGTTGTGCTTCC
The DNA here is from genome assembly GCA_034440615.1 of Ashinkailepas kermadecensis. Lineage (NCBI taxonomy): Eukaryota > Metazoa > Arthropoda > Thecostraca > Neolepadidae > Ashinkailepas > Ashinkailepas kermadecensis. The sequence goes on from JAOTOM010003617.1 coordinate 147,782, forward strand.
TCCTGGGCTCTCCCCCACGGCTTCCGTTTCCACTGTGTTTACAACTGTCCAACGTTATCTCTCCCATTGTTATATCTCGCGCGCCCGTGCAGAAGCCTCGCCCGCTCGCAGCGACACTGTAATCCGGCGGTCGGATTATAGTAACTCCCGTTACGACAATTCTGCCTATATAGCTCACTTCACCTCAGCCTACCTGTGATACGCTTTCTATATCCTCAAGCGATCTACCAACTGCTAAATGTGTTCCGACATTCTTTGCGGCATTTTTCGTTTTATGGAGGAGAACATGTGTTCTATGAAGGTATCCGACCAGATCGCAGAGCCGAGGCTTCCAAAAGCGTCCCTGCGACACTGGAGCGGTGAGTGGCCTGGCAGGCACGCCCTGGTCCGGCTGTAAGTCATGAGCGGCGTGCCTGCCAGGCCAGTGCCGGCGGCGGGCCAGACAGGTCAGTGAGTGGCCTGGCAGGCACGCCCTGGTCCGGCTGCAAGTCATGAGCGGCGTGCCTGCCAGGCCAGTGCCGGCGGCGGGCCAGACGGGTCAGTGAGTGGCCTGGCAGGCACGCCCTGGTCCGGCTGTAAGTCATGAGCGGCGTGCCTGCCAGGCCAGTGCCGGCGGCGGGCCAGACGGGTCAGTGAGTGGCCTGGCAGGCACGCCCTGGTCCGGCTGTAAGTCATGAGCGGCGTGCCTGCCAGGCCAGTGCCGGCGGCGGGCCAGACGGGTCAGTGAGTGGCCTGGCAGGCACGCCCTGGTCCGGCTGCAAGTCATGAGCGGCGTGCCTGCCAGGCCAGTGCCGGCGGCGGGCCAGACGGGTCAGTGAGTGGCTGGCAGGCACGCCCTGGTCCGGCTGTAAGTCATGAGCGGCGTGCCTGCCAGGCCAGTGCCGGCGGCGGGCCAGACGGGTCAGCTGCGCCAGATATGTCGACTTCGCAGATCGCCACCGATGCTGTCACAGCCAGCACCGATGCCGGCGAGGTCAGCTGCGCCAGATGTGTCGACTTCGCAGATCGCCACCGATGCTGTCCTAGCCAGGACCGATGCCAGCCAGGCCGCTTCGCGGTCCCCAGTTGACGCACCACACCCCGCATTTACATACGCCGATATCTGGCGGCGTCTTTGCATGACAAGCGACTGAGCGCGAGCTGCCGAGCGGGTCGTCACGATCCCCGCCAAGATCTGGCTATCTGCAAATAGGTGACGATCTGTAGCTGCGCGTACCAGATCGACCACGGTCTCGCTTGGTACGATCTTCGAAACTGCTGGTACTTCTCGGTTATCTAACACAATCATGGAATCCGCATGCACATTATAATGTACCGGACATTTCACACATTATGTGGGTAGGACCACTATGCTGCAGATGATTTCGTTGCAAATGTTTTAACAAATGTAGGCATTCAACGTTAATGATACATATGCGTACATGCAAAGCATGGGACTTACTGCGAAATGTTGAGATGTGTTACTGCGAAATGTCCAAGGGTATATCAGGGCTTTTAACTCTGTTCGTTCTGTGAGTTGGCACGCCTGTGACCTAACACCATGGCGTCATCACGGTGGAGAACGCGGGGACTCGGCACCCCAAACTTGGTGATATTTGACATTACGCCTGTCTCATTGCATGAACAAAAATGAAACTAAAAACTTTCTCGTTTCCGTATTCGAAATCCGAAATTGGTTATATGTGATTATTTTTTTTATTAAGAGAATTAAATCTATGGAGAACAAATTTACCAGAAGACAGGCAAGTAATTTTGTATAACGCCAACATGCTCACAGTCTACTAAATAGTACGATGCTACTCTACGAAACATTCCTAGCACGGAAATTTCATTCAAGATTTGGCTTTCAGTCTCCATGTACAAATCAAACGCCATCAAGATATCAGCTAAGAATGGAAAACTGACTCGTTATTATTTTAGTGTGATTTTAGTGTGAACCTTCGTTAGTCTCAGTGGCCTACCTAGGATTGACACTCGGGGTGGGGAGAGGATGACGGTAATAATAGACCCGAACCCACTTTATGACACTGTGGTCGTATTCTATGACTTAGAGATTTTATGTTGACATGTACTGTGCACTCCTTTTTACATATATGACTTCACCCGTTATTCGACGATTTCGCCTGTTGGTGAAGATGCTGAATGAACATGAACGTCGTCAAATAAAACAAGAAAATGTCCGAGATCTGAAAATAAAGTGGCCAAAATCCGACGAGTTTTTGCTTGGGGGAGGGGTCTAGTACATTGACACTTCGGCCCCCTAATGTGTAAAAAACATTGAACTCCCTGCACAGAAGCACAGAGACAGACAGAAATAGAGACATAGACATAGACATAGACATGGACATAGACAGAGACGGAGACGGAGACTGAGACTGAGACTGAGACTGAGACTGAGACGGAGACGGAGACAGAGACAGAGACAGAGACAGAGACAGAGACAGAGACAGAGGGAGGAGAGAGGAGAGAGGAGAGAGGAGAGAGATAGGGAAAGAGGAGAGAGATAGGGAGAGAGGAGAGAGAAGGAGGTGGCTGGGTATAGAATGCGCCTACCTACCGACTGAGTAAGCCAGACAGACGGCCGTCTGTGACAGAGCATACACAGTGCCGTAGGAGGCCTGCAGACCTCGCCGCTCCACTATCAGCGCCAGCAGCGGCATCAGAGACGCGTCCACGATGCCGATGCCGAGGCCGATGCAGAAGTGCGGCAGCACCAGGTGCACCATCCGTGTGGACTGCGGCAGCTGTGGACGGAAGTGACGGCAGCTAGACGGCAGCTCGAGCAGTCAGCGGTGCGATCTCCACCGGAGTATGGCGGGTGTCTGAGCGGGCATTACTGATCCGGTGCGCAAACACAGAATCCTTCAGAATACTTCAGAAGAATCCTTCAGCTCGCATGTTTTTGTTGCTTGGTAAGCGTCATTGTGGATGTCTGGACACCGACGAAACGATAGCAAACACACCCTAAACACAATAAAATAGTAAGCCAGAAGAACGGCACCGCATAGGTGACAATGTGATGTCCGAGCGTTTTGCCACGTGATGCCACAACGCAGCTGTCTACCCGAAGGCCGCCGGTCTGGTTTGTGATGTCCGAGCGTTTTGCCACGTGATGCCACAACGCAGCTGTCTACCCGAAGGCCGTCGGTCTGGTTTGTGATGTCCGAGCGTTTTGCCACGTGATGCCACAACGCAGCTGTCTACCCGAAGGCCGCCGGTCTGGTTTGCGGCTGATGCTGCTCGCCCCGATGCCACATGGCACAATCCATGACGTTGCATTGCATTCTGCTTTATAATAGTTCAGAGCACAAGGCAAGCAAAGCCGCTGCCCGGATCGGCTCAGTCGGCCTTGTGACTGGTGTCCGCGTTATTTGGCGACTGGCGTCCACCATTGACTGTTGCCACGACGTCGGAATACAGAGCACGGCGGCGATCGGCGCGTTCGTCATAGCATTTGTGCCAGCGCATTCCACGCATTCCAAACAGCCATTCTGTATGCAATAACAGTGTGGCTACTTGAAAACTGCGAGCATGGCTAGCTTCAGTACGGAACTGCAGCGTGGATGAAAGCAGGCTGTGTCTCTGCGGCTACATTACCAAGTAGTGTCTCCGGTTACGCTACCAAGTAGTGTCTGCCCAGTTACGTCACCAGGTAGTGTTCCTCCGGTTACGCTACCGAGTAGTGTCTGCCTGGTTGTGTTGCCAATTAGTAATCCATTGTCGTTATGCGTTCTGGAAATAGCCACTTGTTCATTTTGGACATTCCCAGTAATAATGCATGATATGTGGCAGAGAATAGGACGATTGGCTGGCATCGAGTTGTGCACAGCTCGCGGATGCAAACACACATACACAATTAAAAACATCACACGCAAACACCTATTAATCCTTCCCTGCCATGTGCAGTTCGCCAACGTCCCATCTGAAGAATGGAACGCTGGCAAACACCATGAACAAACACCCTTACCTTCCGGGTGTAGTTCGCCAGCGTCCCATCTCAGGGAGGGAGAGGAGTGCGACCCACCTGGCTATCCCGCCACAAATTGAGAAGAAGTCGCAGGACAGAGCCAGAGCTGCGTGTTATAAGGTGAACCGATTGGCATTCATTTGGTCGACCTTTATCATTTTACCCCGTGCGAAACGTGCAAACGTCTCGAAAAGTCGAGTATCAGCAGCTTCAAATGGGACCGTGCAAGGAATATATTAACCCACGAAATGTGCACCAGAATGTAGCTAGGTACACACCTATTGATATGTCTGAACACCACTCATCAGCAGTCAAGCATCACTCACCATCAGGTCAGTGCCACTCACCAGCAGGTCAGTGACACTCACCAGCAGTTCATAGCCATTCACCAACAGGTCAGCGCCACTCACCAGCAGTTCATAGCCACTCACCAGCAAGTCAGTGCCACTCACCTGCAGTCCAGCACCACTCACAACCAGTCAAGCATCACTTACCAGCAGGTCAGTGCCATTCACCAGCAGTCAAGCACCACTCACAAGCAGTCAAGCATCACTCATCAGCAGGTCAGTGCCATTCACCAGCAGTCAAGCATCACTCACCAACAGGTCAGTGTCACTCACCAGCAGTGAAGCACCACTCACAAGCAGTCCAGCATCACTCACCAGCAGGTCAGTGCCACTCACCAGCAGTCCAGCATCACTCACCAGCAGGTCAGTGCCACTCACCAGCAGTCAAGCGTCACTCACCAGGAG
>JAOTOM010003617.1:157500-170816 GCA_034440615.1 Ashinkailepas kermadecensis
GTGTGTGTGTATATGTGTGTGTGTGTGTGTGTGTGTGTGTATGTGTGTGTGTGTGTGTGTGTGTGTGTGTGTGTGTGTGTGTGTGTGTGTGTGTGTGTGTGTGTGTGTGTGTGTGTGTGTGTGTGTGTGTGTGTGTGTGTGTGTGTGTGTGTGTGTGTGTGTGTGTGTGTATGTGTGTGTGTGTGTGTGTGTGTGTGTGTGTGTGTGTGTGTGTGTGTGTGTGTGTGTGTGTGTGTGTGTGTGTGTGTGTGTGTGGGTGCACTTGTAATTCGTGTATACCGAGGCCATTTTCGGTTTGCACACCTGGGAACCGAGGACGTTAGGTGTATACCGAGAACCTTTTTGAAGTCCTCGGTATTCAAACTTCGTATGAAGCATTGCCAGATGCCTACCAGTCCCCTGCCGGGTTTTCCCGATATCCTCGGTTTTGACCATTTTTGTGACCGTGTGTGTCCAGCAAGTGTGTGTGTGTGTACTCTGCAGATAAAGTGTGAGGAAGCTGAAAGATTTAGTGATGATCGAATTCATGGTGTGGGACGAATGAGTACTTCCTTCGGTACTTGCTACTTGTCATATGGAAATGCAATTAAATTGAATTCAATTTTGGACGAGATGCAACAAATGAAATTGTACCACATTATTCGTAGTTTTAGCTCAAATACCATGCACTTACAAAATATAAATACAGTTGGGTCGTGTGCCCACGACGGGGACAAAGTACAGGCTTGAACGTAGCTCTGTCCACCTCTACACCGGATTGGCGGACGCGACAAGGTCGTGTTTGCAGCGAGGTGCACGGCGCGATCGTGGTTGCAGCTTACTCAAGTCAGGAGAGTATTTGGACAGAATTGAAAGGTGAGTGCTGTTTGGGTGAAACCAACGTAATGTGTTGATGTATTCGGCATCTGCATTATGCCAGTAGATTCCATAATAGTGGGAGGGGCGGAGTTTCGTGTCTATTTGTGGCTGCTCAATCACCTTCATGGGCTTCATTATATTAGGCCTCTTCCGGTAAGGAAGATTCTGCCTCCTTGTAGTTTTGCGCATGTTGTTGCGTACCTTGGTGTGAGAGCATGGAATTCGGTGACTATTCATGTCTTCCTTACCTCTACACCGTGCCGAAATTTTAATTTCGTAACTATATCGCAGGCGGCTCCAGGAGTGGATTCTGGAAGGCACTTCTGACATACTATTGGAAAGCTTAGGAAGAGGAAGTGCATTTGTATATTCTTAGACTAATTTCACAAACACCACAAGCGGTGTATTCACACCGAATTTGGCGTGAATACACCTTTAGGTACCCTTCAAGTATTACCCCTCACACGTTCTTTATATGAACAAGGTATTTAAGTCATTGTTAGCTGACTGCCGGTCAGCTGTTGGTTACTTAGATATTAAATAAGATTAAATATAATTAATTAAATGCATATTATGAAATTTAATATAATCAACTAAGATTGTCTAAAGGTGTATTAACACCAAATTCGGTGTGATTACACATCTTGTGATGTAAGTGAAGTTGGCGTCTGGTTGTTCAGCGACCATAATTTTTAAGCAACTGTTCATACCACCTAACTTATCTGCTGAAATGCTTATTTTGAGCCTAATATGTCAATGGCGGATCCAAGGGAGGCCATAATTGGCGCAATATGGTTTTTTTTTATAAAGCAGTATCAATTACGTTAACATCAAAATGATGGCGGAGTGGCCCAGGTCCTTATGTTCGGAACACATTTCATAGCATTATGAATGTGGATGCTAAAGCCACATTCAGTCAAAGCAATCCACAGCAGTCAGAGGCGCAGACAAGGGGACACCACCTCTGCCCCCATTAGCACCAAACAATACACCCTATGAAGCGATATAGTGAGATTTTCACCACGCAAAATCATACATTTTCAGAGAGCTCTGCGCCGGAAGCTTTCAGCACGTTATTTTTTGTGTTTGGGGGGATTCGCCCCGTCCCTTGGGAAAATCTTGACTGCGCCACTGTGAGCCGTTGTTATTTTTCTCGTCATATGGGATTCGAGGGTTAGGTCTTTGGATAGAGGGTTTTGTAACAATAACTCAGCTAGGCAGACTCGAAAATGTTTCTCGAGAGCCTAAGCTAATGATATTGATAATCCGGGAGCATATCCAGGGAGGTCAAGGGGATTATGTCTCCCCCACCAATTTTGAATGAAGATTTGCACTATAATGAAATTTTCTCGAAATCTAAGAACATTTTATGAGATATATTGTCTTAAGCAGACCCGACGCATGTTCATGTCTAATGAGGTTTCTTCCAAATCGGATATTTGTAATTGCTCCCCAAGCAAGACTTCTGGATCGGCGGCCTCTGTGGGTGTTAGGCTAGAAGGGGAGTAGAGTATTAGCATTAGGCTAGAGGGGATTCAGATTGTAGAGTAGTGGTATGTGTTTTATAACAGTATCAGTCATTGTAGAAGTTAACGATGTAAGCAGTGGTAGGTCGGAGAAAACTGTAGAAGCATGCAAGACCCTGAAGGGCAGAATAGTTGACACTGGGACTAGATGCATGGTGACATGATTCCTTCAACCCTCCAATCCTCCAATGGTGGGAGCGAGTACCGAGTGGTACTCAAGGGCCTGGGGGTTAATGATGGGATAACTGGGCTTTGTCTGAAGGGGTTGACGTTCGTATACTTGCGGGGATGACTTTTGTGGCAAAGTAGACAGCACATTTTTATTTTGGTTGGATAGTATATTGATAGTAGATGCTCGCCTTAAATGGGCTTCATTTGAACTGAAAGTGGGTAGAGATGCTAAACAGGGATACGGAGATAATTTTGTTCAGGGGCACCCAATCAAAACGCATCATGAAACAGAGGCTGCTTTTAGCGCGGAACATTCTGTTTTGGCCTTGTGAAAATCTCAAAATTGCTTCCAAATATTGTATTTGTTTGCTCCTAAGGACGGGGTGGGGCCGGGCCCACACTTGGCTGTGCCTTTGCTGCTAAATAGTAGGTGTGAGGAGCTCCTACGAAGCTTTCCTTGGTCAGGAGACTAGGCAGGTTGTGGGGGTGGGGGTGGAAAAAGCGTAAGGCTAGCAAAGAAAAGCATATATTATCAGTCATGCTTTTACACAAATGTCAGAAGTGTTAGGAACAACATTATGGAAATCAAATACGTGGCATCTGACGAGCCTTTCCGGTTCTAATGGAGACCAGTCGGAGGGCAGGGCGATACGAACCACTCCCCCTGACATGCTTTCAGTTCCTATCATTTTGTTATTCCCATGCAGTAGCGTATTTGAAATCAGCCGAGAAGGCGGGGGTGCCAACCAGAATTTTCGAAATGAAGATTGTTGAATGGGGGTAATATAGCATACAAAGATGATGCTAAAGAATAAAAAATTGCAACATGACCTAACCTAACCTAGCCTGGCATCCCATATCAGGATTTTTTCATGGTCAAATACAAACAATCTTTCGTTCTTAAAAGCATCAATTAAAAAACCCAACGTAATCGAGCCACTTAAAAAAAATTTGGATTTATTTTTTTTAAAATTTCAAACCCAATTTAGAATATTTCCCAAATAAAAAATGATAACCTTACTTAGCCTAACCAATCCTGGCTCTTTTGTTTGCTTCATGGAGGTCAAATGTATGGAAGCTAACCTCGTGAATACCCTAAAGCGCAATAATACCGATTGCCTTCCCAATGTTACAATGCTATACCCCTGAAGGGAACTTCTCCTGCATACTTCAAGGGCATTTTGAAGTTGGCAGCAAAAATAGAGGGAAAAAGTATGTAGGTACTTAACGAGGGGGATTATACTTTGCATTCACTCATTCTGCCCTAGAGAGGTTTTCTGGGCGACATCTGCACTGCAGTTGTGGAACTATCGACATTTTCAGGCATCTATGCGAAGCAAACTTGACCCCGCACACCAGAATTTCTGCCGCTCAGAATTCATGCTTGCGGTGCGCTCAGCCCACTTCTGGTGTAGGTTATGGCCACTGTCAGTGACACTAATACCTATGAGTCACCCGACGTGCTCTTGATTCGACAGATACCTAACCAATCAACTAATCATATTAGTTGCTTTGTTGTCTGAAACGGCAGCCCAGCATCCCCCTTCAGTTTCCCACTAGCAGTCCACTCGTCGCCCCACCGCTCGGGGTCATGGGTCAGGGCTCTGCAGACGACACCTAACACCTCAGAACCACCAGTACAACCCTGTTGGGCCCGCGGCGGCCTGATGCGACACTCCTGGCCGACCCCACATAGCACGTCTTACCAAATTATGAACTACGGGTTTCATATGTCAGCGTTTCGCAGCACAGGGAGTCACTGGACTCAAAGACCCCATATTAACACGCGCACTGGAGGGGGGGGGCGAAATCCGCCCAGCCCTCCGGTTTTTCGCAAATAACTGCAGATTTTACCGGTCGATAAACGCGATTTTCTGCGTACCTGCTTAGAAATGAACGATGCGTCGTTTAAAGCAAGAAAAATGGAAATCGGCCGATGTTTTTTTTTCAAGTTAGGTACCGTTAAAGTAATTTTTTAAAAAAAATACAGCGCCAGACCACAAAATCAGCGCTGATGCGCTTCCCGTATACTCGCAAAGGGGAAGTGTTCTTGGCAACACTAGCGAGTTGTTTGATGTATATTTGTATGCTATATAGCTTCAAGGTCATGTTAGGTGACCGAGGTCAAGTCAGGTCAAGTTCATGACAGGTTAATGGAACCAAACTTGATGAACTGGAATGTTGTCATAAATGCACTACTGTTTGTCATTTGTACTGTTTGTCATTGCGTTTCCATACTGTATTCATGTACTTTTCCATACTTTATTCATGCACTTCACTCCTTTCTTCACGAAGCCGATTGCTCCGAGCTGCCCGACGGAGCAGTCGGGCGGGCGGCCCGATTCCGGTAACTGGAACAGGTAACTGACCTGACAAAGTGGTACTATATAGGTGCCCTGAGGTCAAATGTTGGGTCTTGCATCTGCGTTGCATCATTTGTAATGTCCAAAACGTCACCGATGCCCATTTTGGAGCATTTAAACACAAACACAGCGGTCCATAACGATGACAAGCCAAGCCACACAAAACCAGCAAATTTTGCCAATTTGACCTCATTTGACCTTGAAGATATTGACCTAATGTCATGAAATTTGCACACAATAGAGTTCACTACCGTACCCAATCCACCCTGCGAATTTCGTTCCTCCAGCTTTACTAGGAGCCGAGATCTTAGGGGGGGAATCCGCCCCCCCACCTCCAGTGCGCGTATTTTTCAGAGGCCCTCCCCAGGGCGCGTGTTAAATGATTAAAAAAAACAATTCATGATATGATAATCCCATAAAACATGATTTTGCAATAGTTTCACAGCGAAGGAAACAATTTCGTCAGTTAATCATATACACCTGGTTTCAAATATTCCAGCAATAACATAGAAATATAAATTACCAATCACACTTGGTCAATACCAAATACATGGGAGGAGAGAGCAGCGCTCGGACCCGCTGAAAATCTTTGAAAAATAATGCAATCATGGGGGTGCACCTTCAGTTCATGGAAGGCATTTCAGGCCTTGGGATCGTAGTGTAGATCTACGGCGCACACCTTCGGACCTTTTTTTGCTTATTGGGTTGTTAACGACGCACTTTATGCACAATCACGGCTAATAGCGCCACCCACACTGTTTCGCCGGTGGGCCACGGGATTAGGAAATGTCCCGAGCGGTGCTAGTGTTGAACTCAGGACCTTTGTATCCAGAACTCAACATCCTAACTACTCGGCCATCATCGCCCCTTTCAGACCTTCGGTACGGATTTTTGTTTTCAGGTCGGGGACATCCTTCATCCATCTGGGACACCCAGCCAAGCTTTCGGCACACCACTTGTAGGACAGCACTTGTGCCCTCGGCGCCCTGTGAGCCAGTAAACCGGCCTTTTGCGCCTAAGGGATGGAGGGGCACGACCCAAAGACCCCTACATACGCCAATGTTTGTATGTATAGTAAACCTGGAATGATTATGGGAGTGAGCTACAAGGTAGAGTGAGCTACAATTTGATATGTCCACAGGTGCACTGGTTCAGATATTCGTCGCTGCATGATGAAGGTTCCGGTGCACATTTTTCAAATGCGTGCCTCCAAGGCATACGTGTTATTTTCCGGACTCGGGAAAGCACTGAATAGCAGGCTATGGTGTCCATGTGTTGCCACGTCTTAAATCCTGGGGAAAAGGACAACAATATATTCCCTGAGGGGCACTACCTCCCATGACCACCACATGAGCTAGACGATGTCAAAGCCGTCAGCGCTTCTCATTTTAGTCTTCTCATCTAAAATGAGACTTCTTATCGAAGTCTCATTTTAGGGTTATGCTCTCTGAGAGCTGTCAAACCAGGGCTTCGAAAATGCTTACTCGTTTTGCACATCTATGTGCAGATATTTATACAAGGAAAACGCAACCATAATTTGGGTGACCATGGGCCAGGTCACGAGATTAGGTGAGAATAAAACTGGTTTTTGCTTCCCTGTTTATAATTCCAGCCCAACAATCATAGCGGAATAGCCGGATTATGTTGCAGGGCACGTTGTCTTGCAAAAATGTGCAGTTTCACGGCGCTGTCAGGTCTGGTCACTGAGGTATGCTCCAAAATAGTGAAGGTGGGAAAAGTGAACTAACAAAGTAATGTGTCATACATTCAGACTTGTGCTCGACTCAAATTTTTTGAGTCGGCTCACATTTGACTCATAGATCTTGAGATCCGATTCAACTCATGATTCACAGCAAGGCAAAATTATTTGATTCGACTCAATTCAGACTCACAGCTACAGAGATCCGATTCAACTCACGACTCAAACATAAATTTGAATAGATTCAGATCCGACTCAATGGTATCAGATTCGTAAGCCATATGATTCAGTGTGCACTGCCCACTATATATATATATATATATATATATATATATATATATATATATATATATATACATGCATACATACATACATACATACATACATACATACATACATACATACATACATACATACATACATACATACATACATATATATACATAATGTGAGGTGAAAACAAAGTTATAGCAAAAATAATTTGTTCAACAAAACAGTTTGATGTCAATGCATCTTCATCTGTGTCAAATTAAAGAAGGGAAGTAGTATTTATCTGTTGAATATATTATGTTTCCCATAACTCTGTTTTCACCTCACATTATTTATCATCCATCATGCACTATAATGGTTGGTATATAGGATATATACAGATAATTGCATGTGCATGTAGTAATTGACTCAAAAACATTAACAAGATGAATGGTTGTCAATGCATATGCAAAGCAATGAGTGCATAACACTTCAATCCACATTGGCATGATGCACAACCTGAATCATATATACCTGCCACACATCACCTAACTTCAACATAGCACCCAGATCCTGCACTGCAATAGGTATCCGCACATAATAAAATTGAGTTGGTTTTTAACCCCACAAAGTTGGTTTGGTAGTGGGCTTGAAGGTTTCCCTTCACCATTGGTTTACGCTCAATTTTACCAACTTTCTCTATGCTATCTTGCATATTTTATGGCAATATAGGGTACTTTGATGATTTCTAAGTGAAAGACCTATTCTTTAGCTTGAGCAAAGGGTTTGAATGACCTAAATGACCCAGTAATAATTGTCCTGCCTAACACTGTGCAATTTCCAGAAATTGAAGCACTACTGGCTCACCAGTAAGCACCTCCAAAATAAATGCATTGTTCCCGATATTGTCAGGCTCCCTCTACCTCCATTTTATGTGTTCAAGTTGTTACCCTCGTTCAAGAGCAGAAGAAAGGATAATCAGGGGGGCTAAGTGCACCATAGCTTCTTCTCCCCAGTGGCAGGAGTTTCAGTCGAGTTGCAAGTTTCATGAGGGCATTCCTAGATCACAATGGTGTTGTACATACATGTTCAATTATGCATGCATCATGAATAATCCATGCAAGATTCATTAAGGAAGGATGCATCATGCCCTGGGTCTAGATGACTTAGAAAAAAACTCTTCAACAACTGCTGTATGTCAATGTAGGTAGGTACATGTTTTGAAAAATAGGTTAATCCCAGGTTTTTGTGTTCTCAAACATTATCCGCTCCAGAAAATTATTTGTCTTCTCATCTGGAGGTTGAATTTCCGGTATAATTGCAGATCAATGAAAATTTTGAGTCTTTTGAGTTTGTATTTAGAATACACAGTATTTTAACGTAAAAATGACGATGCGACCACTCATTTTATCCGCAAATGATTACTTTTCAGTTGGCAACGAAATAAACGATCAAAATCTTCACTCTACAAATATAGCGCATCGGGTAATTTCGTCAGTACCTGGTGTGTCATAGACGTGGTAAAGAAGAAATTAAACACTTTATGCACTAGATTTAATACTCTTTGACATCGAAAACTTTATGCTTGTGCCTTAATTCGACATTTATTTCCGATAATTTATACTCCAAACCCAACACGTCCACAACACAACCAATGCTGGAAATTCCTTGCGATGCTGTAATATTTAAGGGCAGTGCTGTCCAACACATCCTCGAAGGTTTAGTATGTATATTTAGTAAGAGTGTAAGTGTGTTTCATAAGAATATTTACTAAACTCCTTGAAGTTTAGTATGTATTTTTACTAACGTTACCTGTACAACGTCGCACATATTTGATGACGTCATGACCGAAAAATTTGCTTCGGAGGATTCTGGAATTCCGGTTAGGTTAGATTAGGTCAGATTAGGTTGGGTTATATTATATTATGCTATGATACATTTTATATATTATGCTACATTATCTTAGTCTAGGTTAGGTTAGGTTAGGTTACTTGTGCCCATGACATCAATTGTAGCGACCGCCATTGACATAAATGTAATCATTTGAAAATGAGTGAAATGAGTCATCGCATCGTCTTCATCACGTCAGAAAGCATACAATTACACACAAAAATTCCCCCAAAATCCAAATTTACCTTGATCTCCAAATTTACCAATTTCCTAAGTTATTAACTTTTGACAACGAACCGCTGTGATCAAGTAAAAGTGTCCAAAATTAACTGAACTGTGTTCAAATTGAGTTACGGTGCATGGGGTTTGAAGAAAAATATCCTCCATACTGGTTGACTACAAAATATTCCTCTCCACATTCCGGATTACAATGCACAAATCCAACATTATACAATGCACAATCCAATGCACAATGCACAAATCACACTCGCACACAATCATACAATGCACAATGCACAAATCCAACATTATGCAAGGTACAAATCCAACATTCTCATGTCTATGCATGAGAATAAAATGTGTCGGAACAAATGCTCACTAGAAATAATGGGACAAGATTATAACTCACCTGGTGAGCAGAAGATAAATATATTTGCTAAGAAGCAAATTAAAGTGACCATTGCGCATGATTTGAGAAAAGTCTGCAACCAAGTTGATATCATATTGTATCCAAAAAAAGCTTCAAATGACGTCTTGCGGGCTTGAAGGAAAACTTCGATCTACCTTCTAGTAAAGGTACCTTCGGTTTGTTATTTGTCACATGCACAGGTTTGTTATTTGTCACGCAAACCAACACAATTTTATTCAGTGCAGATGCCTGTAGCAGTGCTGGGCCGTTTCGGTGCCATATTCTTTTTCACAATCACATCCAATTTTGTGTTGTGTTCATGGCACTAGGATTGACTCATGCATGATACTGATTGTGATTACTAAGCTTAACATTAATATTTATTTGTAGTTATTGTTATCGGTTTTTGGTAAATAACTTAAATGCCCCTCATTCTTTACTCAATGGCAGCTGATAAGTTGACAATTGTAATGCTAAGCATGAATAGTTATACTGTGTTTTTACTCCCTACTTTGTGTCATGGCCTACTATTCACAAAGATACATGCTTTATATCATTTGTTCATAACTTGCATTTGAGTCACAAGACCCAAATGACTCATTGTGACTCAAGACTCGTGATTCAACTCATTTAAAAAAAGAAAGATTTGATTCAACTCGCGACTCAAAATATGTTTTAGAGAAAAGAATCGATTCAACTCTTGACTCATCCAAAAATGATTGATTCATGAGTCGATTCTTGATTCAACTCGAGTCGAGCACAAGTCTGCATATATTTCGTTACTGCCAGGTGGTAGCTAGAACCTATAGTTTAGTGCAGCGTAGTCTCTGGCTGGGGATCTGTCTTGCTCTAGGATAGTGCTTAACGACAATCCAACTGTTGCAGGTCACTGCGGCTCTCAACGGCGGCACCGGTCTGCGGTTTGTGGCGGGGAGGGTGGGGGGGGGGGGGGGGGGGGGGGCGGTGGTACAGGCGGTCTTCGAATACAGTCGACTTGTCCTAGCCGTGTGGGACGAATGAGCACGCATCTGTCCACCGAGCTGGGCCCGAGACCGAGCACCGACCGTGCCACCTGTCGGGCACGTGCCTGAGCAACATGTTGTGAGGCACGTGCCGGCGCGGCCAGTCTGGCCGACACGTGCTGCAATCTATTTAATCAAGAACTGTAAGTGACTGGTACGTTTTGGATGTGTCTTGTTGTAATACATGAAATATTGCTCAAAGCCGTCTGACAACCGTACTTGTGCCCTACAAGTATATTGCTGAATTTCCGAAAAGTTTACCTTCGGCGTAACCTTGTGGAGCGCCTAATTGCATTTTAACCGGAAAATACCCCTTTTCTCATAACCTCATCTAATGCGTTGACTAGATGGGTGGCGATGCGCCCCTAAGCCCAAATAACCAACCAACTAGATGGGTGGACGTTCTCTCCCAATTCCCTCGACTGCATATCCCTCCACACACAGCAAACGTTAAATACAATGTGTACACTGGGGAAGGATATGCTGGTGACTGTACCCTCCTACGCATTGCTATTCACCTGGCCTTCCTTCGTCCAGTGAGAATGCTATGCCCTGCCCTTTACTCCAACCCTGCTCATGGTCCGACACCAACTTTTCAGTTCAGTTCGGAAGCGACGAAATTTCAATTTATATCGGTGTCAAGGCCCCAGGTGTTACCATTAGTCCTCATCTAAAATGGGACAATCACATCCCCACAATCGTTCAACGATGTTGCATGCTATTTGTCGGCCTGGCTAGAATGTGCCACAGGGTGCCAAAGGCACAAAGCGCATGCTCATCGAAGCGACAATCTTTCGGCATGCTCGATACTGCATCGGTGTCTGGGGAAGCTGCACTGCGGCGTAGAAAAACCAAAGGCCATCAATTTTAGTGCTCGTATCGTGAGTGGCTTAGGCCGACGTGAGCATGTGACATCGGTGTTGCGAGAGTTGGGATGGAGACGAGTTGATAGCGTACTCAAAAGACATGCCCTTGCGTTGATACGCTAGCTCCTGACAACACCAAATGCACCAGAAATCTTAGTCATAAAGTCATAAAGTGTTAAGGCCACTGGGGCCCATCTAGGTTAAGCCTGTCTGGAAAAGGTACTAAAAATGTAAATACTCTCACCCTAATCAATCCCTTCTCTCAAGTTCCTAGGAAGCTATATATCGCAGCCTATCTAGCACCAATTCACTTGCTATTGCATAACACACTCCCCTTGTGCTACCATAGACAATCTCATCAGTATCACATCCCGAAGGAAGGTGCTGAATCCACTGCTAGATACACCCTATATAAAGTTAGAAAGCGCCCAGACTCAATAAGAGACCCAATGGCCCATCCAGTTCAGTCTGCAAATGGAAGCTAATTTAAACCTAGTAAAAAGACCCTCCCCAACCATCCCACATCCCGAAGAACCAGTCCTCCAACATCTCACACACCCATCAATGCCCATCCACCCCAACTTTCCAGCCATATTCCCCCGATCTCCCTCAACACATGTGGATTGCATGCCCTATCAATAATCCTCAAAAGGGGACGAGTGGTCTATGGGTAAGATGCTCGTCTCACAATCGAAAGGTTGTGGGTTCGAATCACACCTGTCGCTACTCTTCGCCCGCGACCAATCGGCGTGAGAGATTGGTGACGCTATATGACTCAACGGTCGACGTGTCGTAAAACCAATAACCAACCAATAATCCTCAAACTACATCCATGCCCGCTTAAAGGGGTCTGTGCCATGCGCACCTACTTAACATGCATCTCACCCCATCCATCACAAATTAGAACTGAAAAACAAGATTTTCCTGTCTAAAAAAATTATCCACCCTACTTTTAAATACATTCGATGAAGAACTCCCTACAACATCAGCAGGCAGCCCATTCCACTGATCAACAACCCTTTGACTGAAGACCTGCTGTCGCTTAACTGTCCTACACCTCAACTTGTCTAACCTGATTTGATGACCCTTATGTGATACTCTAAACTGAAGAGCGCCATTTAAATTGACCTGATCTAGTCCCTTAACAATTTTGTACATTTCAATCATGTCCCCCCTAGTCTCCTATACTTGAGTGAGTACATATATCATGCCACAAGCCTTTCTCTATATTCTAAGTTACCTATTCCACTGATGAGTCTAGTTGCTTTGCGCTGCACTCTTTCTAACATGTCTATCTTTTTCTAGGTAGGGGATCCAAGCTTGTACAGAATATTCTAAGTGGGGTTGCACATATGCTAAGTACAGTTTTTTTCATGACTTCCTTGCTTTTATACATCACACTTCTATTAATGAGTCCCAGCATTCTGAGTGCCCTGTTCCTAGCTGAGCTACATTGCTTTTCTGATTTAAGGTCTTTTGAAACCAACACACCTAAATCCCTTTCCTCTTCAATAACATCCAGTTCCCTCCTCCCATTGTATATCTGAAAGTTTCACCTCCAGACCCCAGATGTATTACCTTACACTTGTCATAGTTGAAAGACAGCTGCCATTGATCAGCCCATTTTTTATGTCCTCCAAGTCTAGAGTTGTTAGTTAGTTGTTTGGGCTTAAGGGCACGCCGACTACGAGGTCATTTAGCGCCCATAACTATTAATTGTTCACCAGTCTCTATAGGTCGTCCCTTGTACTATGGGTATTCTCTTTCCTGGTGCATCTTGATGTTAACGCCCCGGGTAAATAACATAAAACTTCACATCAGATAGGAAACTACAGAGCCTTCCGGATTCCACAACCTGAGATTTGCCACCTAAAACTGCAAGGAGGGAGGAGCCTGGTCACTCCCAAATGACGTCGACGTTCCAGCCTAAGCCTAGGGCATGAAATCGTAGAACGTGGCTAACTGTCATTACTGCACCACATTCCTCGACACACAATAGATCATTATCGCCATTGAGTAAGTGAATATGGGTGGCGTAAGTATG